>JAHZNE010005930.1:0-22273 GCA_027744055.1 Callyntrura sp. NNG-2020
AAACCACCCTCCGAGGTGGTTTGGAAAACAAGCAAGGAATGATCGTCGTCTCAGGATCATTTTTATTTGAGAAATCATTATTAATATCAATATAATCGCGCGATCAGTGTTGATTTGATCCATGACGACGGATCAGATTTTTTGATCGAGTCGTTATTATTAATACCAAATGACCCCTGTATTATCCAGCGGTCAGTTATTCTTCGCATTATTAATACAACCCTTAAGTCTTACATAGATATTCCCTCAGTGTCAATCGTTCCATCTTCAATGTTAATTTTATTTATTTGAAGTCCGTCGCAACAACTTTCGAACCCATCTGCCATTAACTGAACAGTAATTGTGGAAAAACGTTTCGCTCTTATAACCCATGTACACCGTTCGCTCAAGTCGTATTCTTTGCCAATTTTATACACGATTTGTCCCGAATCTCCGTATAGGATGTCTCCACATTCATCCTCTTTAAAACATCAATACTGGTTTTTACTTGTTCACCAGAAATAATGAGATATAGATGTATATATAACTGTCTTATCGTTAGTGCATTGTATGTCAACGCCATCATCTCACCGGATTTAACGTATGTCGTTGGTGCACTTGCAGTTTCTTCAGTCGTTTCCGCTCCCACTTTTTAAGGGTGAAAATAACATGGAAAACACAAAGACAATAATCTATTTATTGAGTCACTAGTTCCCCCTTCAAATGGAAAATATTTTACTTTCACCTACCAGTTTTCCAAGTAAAAGATGCTTCAGAGCTTGTTGCAGAGCACTTATGCGAGGCTATGATAATCCCATCTTTACAGTTGTTTTCCGCACTGGACCATCGTGATGAATTATTGACATTGGATAACAATATCGGTAGTGAACAGTTTATGAACAGGTAATAAAAAGCTTCAAAATCAAGAGAAAACTTACCTTTCAACTTTGGAAAAGTTTCCCCTGTCACTAACATAGAAGTAAAAATCATTTGGAAGCGGATGTTCATCACATTGTAGGACGACTAAATTTTCCGTCGGAATATTATGGGTATTGATCACCAATATTTGTTCGACTTTCTCTTGCTGCTGTTGTGGCGAGCATGTCAAATGCCTATTCCCTGTGTCTTCCGTTATATATTCGATTTCAAAGGCTCGCATATTGTCTTTAGTGTACTTTATTTCCCAGAGAAAATCAAATCCTGTTGTTTTTCCAAATGTAGCAGCGTCACTGTAAAATTCTACAAATACTAGCGTCGATGGGATTTGTACAGGTTCTCCACTTTTATACAGACTGTAATTTTTAAATATAATATTACAAATGCGATATACTGAAATTCATCATTTAGCACATCATGGACGTCATATGCTGTCATATTTCTTTACAATTCTGTCTGTATGATTTCGCCATTTCCATTATTACTCAAATAAGAGACGGTCACATAGTCATACTGCTGTTCAAATCCTTCTGTCACTAATTGAATTTTAGTTTCACCGTCCTTCATGGTATCACCGTGTATCACCCAAAAGCACCTTTCATTGTTATTATATTGCATATTTTCTCTGTAAGAGATCTTCCCTATGTTCCCAGTCAAAATTTCCCCGCATTTGTTGACTGTGCAGGAAGCATATATTTTAAACACAAGTTTTAATTTGGACGTATTACGTTTAGATTTTTTTTAAATTTAAAGCTTTAAAAATATAGCATGTATGTGGCAAAGTGGCAATACCGGATTCAAGCGGTTCGTCAAAATCTACAAAAATACATATTCCAATTAGCTTCCAAGTTCCCCCAAGGTCATTGTTTTTTTAGAATAAACATTTAAACTCACCACTAGACCAGTTGATTTGAAACTGGCTTCTTTCCGTTAAATCCGATGATTTAAATATTCCTAACATGACTCCACTGTTTGTCGAAAAATTGTTGCTTTCACAAAACGTTGAGCAACATCTAACACGATCAATATATTAT
The DNA here is from genome assembly GCA_027744055.1 of Callyntrura sp. NNG-2020. Classification (NCBI taxonomy): domain Eukaryota; kingdom Metazoa; phylum Arthropoda; class Collembola; order Entomobryomorpha; family Paronellidae; genus Callyntrura; species Callyntrura sp. NNG-2020. The sequence goes on from JAHZNE010005930.1 coordinate 1,950, forward strand.
ATCAGCTCCCAATTTGCTCCCCCTGTACATATGCGAAGTTATTGATAGATAATTTTCAAAGTTTCGCTTTACTTTTGAGAAGATCCTTCTGTGAACATGGCAAAATCGTTAACAATTGACAATTTTGCTTTCTTACAATCACTTGGACGAAGGTTTAAAGTCTCCTCTGGAATTGAGACGTGTAATTTTGATATATTCCACGGTGTAGGATTATTCAATATTGTCGTGAACAATTGAGCTCCTTCCTCAATTTTACGACCACTTTCCTCTAGACTTTTACTCACGTTGCTGGAATCGAATTGCCCCGTCCATTCGGAAAAATGAAAATGCTGATATATTATTTTGGAGATGACATTGCTTCCCATTCCTTCATATTCTAGCAGAAATCCCTTCATTCTCACGGTTCCATCAGAAACAAATGTGACAAATATCAATGGCCCTTCAAACAAAACGGTCTCTCCTATAGACAACCTGTATAAGTTTAACAAACAATGCCACTAATGGAAATGCGCAAATGACAAACATTGATTATTTTACGGATCTTTATCAAACACAAATCACCTCGTTGTTCTCCATTCTACTTCATCTACTCCTTTCGTGCTTAACAGTTCAGTAACTGCCACATAATCGTGAATTTTTTCCAGGTCCCCTGCGTTAATGGTAACTCTTATTTTTGACCGCTGGTTTGCTCTTACGGTCCAACTGCATCGTTCATGATTTTGATAGTAGTCTTGGGGTTTGTAAGAAATTCTTCCTGTTTGACTTACCAATATTCCCCCGCAAATTTCTGTTAAGAAGATATAAAGTTATGCTATTGCTTCCAAAACATTCCATAAAAATAAATTATTTCATACTAGATTCTGTCCAATAATTTTCTGGATCCGGATTTACTAAAAAGTTAAAGAAAAGAAAATCAATTTTAAAAGAGTACGAATTGTTCAGAAATATATTTTGGAAACATTAATTCATGTCCTTGCTAAAATTACCTGCTTTCTGCACTCCTAATAACTAAATGCATAAATCAAACAAACAAGTAAATTGGTGCTGCTATTTTTTAAAAATGAGTGTGCTATTTTCAATGGTACCTGTTCCTTAATGGCATTGACAAAACCCTGAAGAGTATTCCTAGCATTTTTTTCGACTGCCACAGCATGTTCCAAAAGTGCAGTCAAATTTGCAAGACTGGCCATCTGAAAATAATTTCATTCAATTCATTTAATCAAATAATTTAGTAGGCAGCCATAAATTGTCTAGACATTAAATTGCTTTTGTACTTTTTGTCTGAATTCTTGTAGATCGCTCAACGTTGGAGGCTTTAATGGGGGCAAACCTGGGAGAAAACCTCCCCCTCCCCCTTGTCCAAACCTGTGTTCAGAGTATAATTAACGAATGTAAATAGTATCACAGTGCGCAAGCGTCAAAATTAAATACTAGTTAGTGAGATCAATGTAGGCGTTAAAGTTTACAATTGAGGTGAGCGAATAGCCCGATGCAGTATTTGTGGTCTGTCTTTGGTATCATCCTGTTTGTGATTCTGATTAACAACGGTGGCACTTGTTAGTTCTACAGAAATGAATGCGATACACGCAATCCAACAAGCTAAGAAAAACCCCTTTCGAGGAACCATTTTACTGCCGTTTTTAAAACCTGCTTAAAATATGCTTTTAGATTAGTTCATTAAACGCAAAACGTTACTAATGTACTACACCACATAAAATGATTTGATGAATAAATTATATTTTACCAAATATTTGTCAAGAAACGAATGAGCATGTCATGGTGTATACACCATACATAAAAACCTGCATGTTGTACCAACCATAAAATCATAAAGCTTATCAGCATAATAATGCGAAAAAAAAACAAGGGAAAGGAAGTTGCAACAAGATAAGAGCACAGAACTGGATGTGTACTTGCAATTAGTCACGTTCAATAATATAATGTATCATTTATGCATATACGATAAAGACACAAGACAAGTACAAAAAGTCTTGAAGAAGCGAGAAAAGCTTGTTTTGGCAATTAGTTTTTATTATCATTACAACTTTTTAACTTAATAATAACTTGAACAGTGGTAGCCAATAAGCCTTTAGAGAGTTAGTTTTAAGATTTGCCATTTGGACTATCTGTATGCTTTGTGCAATGACAGTAATAATTGTTTACTTGCACTTGTCTTTCCGTCCTTTTCGTTGTCGGTTTTTATCTTTGGGCTTAATGTCAAATGCGTCAATAATCGGATCAATGTTGTTTGCCAGGTCTAGCATTGCTTCTGTATGTTGCTGAAGTTGTTAAAATAATTATTGCAATAAAAATTGTATTTTAAATGGTATTTGTACCCATGATACTTTTGCTCTTTTCGGGAAAAAAATCCTGTACCTTTAATACATTATTTACACGTTTCAAGAAATGAAACTCCTCGTTGTGCTTCTTGAAATTAGCTTCACGTTTCTCCTTGAACGTTTGATCTTCACAGTCTAAATTTTTTAGCATTACATCCCGCTCCTCTTGCAACTCCTTGACCACTGCAGTCAAACCTTCCAACTTTGTCTCCATTTCTTGTTGGTGTGTAAACGACTCTTTTAGCACATTTTTGTACGGATCATAATCCCGAGAGCTAACGAACAGATCTTGGTATGAAGTCAATGTCATTCTAAGCTCGTCGCGCACACGTAGAAGAAGCAATCCACGCTCTGGTTGAGTTATGGTTATTTGGCGAATCAGTTCATCTGCGAATTGAATTATATTCCACTCAATGATGACCATTTAGAGGGATTTTTTTAAAACTTCATGGGCGAAGCGTATTATTTTTTCATACCAAATGTTTGATCAGCCAACTCTCTTCGAATCGGACAAATGCCATCCGGTCTAGCTTGACGATTTGTCAATTGTTCGTTCAACGCATCGTTTAAGTCTAGAATATCAGCACGCGTGGCTGGTATTTTGGAAATCTGCAAAGTTCAATGGACCGGAGATATTGTCGATTGTGAAAGAAACATGCGAAAAAATATATACAATACGAGTCATGCGATGGCCCAAATTTATATTTTTGTACAAGTTGTTGATAACGTTTGCCTTCCTCCTCCCATTCCCGTGGCGGAGCAATGGAGTGTAGTATTTGGTCAGTTTCAATTTGACTCATCGACGCCTCCTTGCATCGTTCTATCAGGGCTTCGTCTATTTGATCGTCGTCTACGCATCCTCCCGCGGAAATACTTTGACTCATATGTTGTGTCCCCTGCTAAATAATGATAAAAGGTTGGCGATGGTGTCATCGACATCTCTCTACTTTGCAAAATGGAATAAACTAAAGGGAAGCCTATCTACCTTCCTTTCGGCCCGCACAGTAACCGCTTTGGGTCTGTCATATTTGACCAATGAAACCAATTTAGTTCCTGCAGAAATGGTATCTGCCATCTTTTTGGAGATAGTGAGCTGGAACACGACAACAAAAGAATTTCTTTACTAAAACGATACCAAAAGCGACAGAGGCGTCCTGTTTTTTGTCCAAAGCCAAAATCAACAGTGTGATAATATAGTCAAATCAAATCAGATCGGTCAATCAAAAATCAAACAATATAAAAACCAAGGAAAGCCTGGCTACATCTATGGAAAAAACTAAAAGAGGAGGGGATGAGTTCAATTTGACATTCTCATAGCATTCTAATTTCTGTATGTTGCATGGATATGTCGTTCCACATTCAACATAATTCGATTATCCAGGAAACATGCATTCACAACAAATGAACATTGATGATGGAATGTTGAATGTGGAATACGCCTTTGTTTTCCATTGATGGTACTTATGAATTTTATGATCACGAATCACAGAATGGTTTAAAACCAGGTTAAATACGAGCATCAAAGAAAGTGAGAACTTGAAATCAAATGGTAAGGGAGGGAATGCATATTTACTTCTCAATCGTAATAATAAAATATGGCCTGAGGGCAGGTACATTAAACCTGTTTTCATGTAATGTACGCAAATTTTGCAAATTACAAATTGCTACTACTTCATCAGGAGTCCAGTCACAAAAGAAAATCACACAGAACGGAATACAAAAATCCGTCATCCGTGTGCTAAAACAACAGACATGCCATGATGAAAAGCAATATAATACAACAACCATATGTTCTTTTTGTGTTCTTATCCATCTACACTGCCAACTTCACCACTGTGTTTGTGCAAATTGTCCAGTCTTCAAATTATTATCTAGTGTTTGCGTAAGCGTACTTAAGTATTTCTACATCAATCATTGCAGCAGGCTGCAGGCAACGTAGTTTTATTGTGTTTTATACTACACATGCAGAAAAGCCGTCCATTGAATTTGCGGACGTCCCCAATTCCATACATTGGGCAGTAGAACTTTATTCGAATGTGCTAAATAAACAACTGAATACAAAAGGAATGTAGGTAAATATACTCGCACTCAACTCAAGGAAAAATCCTTATTATTATTAAATATTCCGTAATGATATAGTTATGCTCTTTTGTCCGTCGGTCCGTCAGTACATTCCTTTTATAATTCACACATTGTTCAAATAAATTTAACAACTTGAAACAATAGATTTAAGAAATAAATTTATTTCTTAAATCTGTTCTTGAAACGGTAACCTTCAACTTCAATCGTTGATCGTAACTGGTATACGGATAACTAGGATAAGGGTATTTCCCCTTTTATTGAAACCAAAACGCTTATCAAGTCAGATATGGTCACGAGCGAGATCTAGATCAACATGTCATGTCACTCATGAGACCCAACCCCGGGAGGAAATATTTCATTGTGGACGTATTTCTGTTACGTTTCATTATATATATTTTAATTTTGTTATTATTCGGCTCATTCAAGAACGCTTTTTATGTAGTTGATCAAGAACTCTCCATCTTGTTTATTTAGCTACATTGCGATACCTGTTATTACAGCAGGTTTACATGCTACTCTGCTACTATTTCATTGTGCTCCTAGTACTTGTCATGTGCAACTTGAGCGAGGCAAAATTTCCACAAAATTTTCCCATGTAGTAACTTGGAGTAAGAGTAAATTGTTTGCTATATATAGAATATCTTAGACATAGACGAGGAGGTAATTATTGGTAAATTTCTGTACATTCACACATATGCAAGAATGCAAGTCAGCCCTTTTATTTTCATTTTTATATTTACGCACTAATGGTTTGGAAACAATATATAGATGACTGGGGTTTGGTTTATTCGTAATGGACTTAAAGCTGGATTACTAAGAAATTCAGCAAGTGGACTGGTAAGACTCAATGACAAATGTGCTATTGGTTGACTTTTTTACCACTTGAATTTTAGAACTTATATAAGTTTGCATGACATTGCAAATATTTTAGTATAGAGAGTACATAAAACAACATTTGGCTGACCATTCGGGAAATTTAATTCCATTCGAAAAGAGCATGCATTTTTATTGTAGCTGAAAACAGTTTTTGATCTCTTTTAATTTTCATTTCAGGTTGCATTTGCTCTAGTTACTAGTTTAGCACAGGGTTATCAAACTCAAACGAGCCATTGCAAAAAATCTTCTCCGTCCACTACTTGCAGTAAAAGTGATATCAACAGGAAAATGGCAACCGTGACAAAAATTCCATGTGCATTTATTCCTCACGGTATACATGTTTTTATTATATTTTTGATATATTCTATAACCAATAGTAAACCAGTTGCAACTTGCAAGTCAATATGCATTTTCAAAACAGGTGGAGGCCCACTGCCTATACTCGGCGATAAGCAGCACGTTGAAATGGTGCAGTGGTTGAAAAAATTTGTGGATACGTACCTTACCGGTGAAAAAAAGCCAAAAAGTTGCCTAGTAGTGTCTGCTCATTGGGAAGCAAAACAAACTACAGTGCAATCCGGGGCTACCAACAAGTTGTACTATGATTATTACGGATTTCCAGAAGAGTCATATAACTTGAATTATACCCTACCTGGTGCAACATCATTGGCCAAACGAGTTGGAGAATTATTAGATTCTGCAAAAATTCCGTATAAAGTAAATGATGAGCGTGGTTACGATCATGGAGTATTTATTCCAATGAAAATTATCTTTCCCGATGGCGAGATTCCAACGATACAAATTTCATTGGTGTCAGGGTTGGATCCAAAAACACACATAAAATTGGGAGAAGCCCTAGCACCTCTGCGAGATGAAGGCGTTTTTATTTTGGGATCTGGAATGTCTTATCATAACATGGCAGGATTTCGAAGTTCGAAAAGCAATCAAGACAGTGAACCTTTTCATGAGTACCTCAGAGCTTCACTTGCGAATTCTAAGACGTATGAACAAAGAATGACAGCGTTGGAGAAATGGGCAAGTGCTCCTAAAGCTAGAGACTGTCACCCGAGCGAAGAACATTTAATCCCATTACATGTTATTCTGGGAGCAACCGGAAATGACCCAAACTGTAAGGTGGATGAAGCATTTTTTGCAAATGTAGCCGGTGTTAAATGTGCTGGGTACGTCTTTCAATAATGGCATAATATAGCACTTTGTTTAAAATGTGATATTTATACCAGCATGGCTTATATAGTTATATAATTTGTATAACTAATTTATATATAACCCAGCTGTGTTGATGTGTAGAAACTATAACTGAAAACTCTGTATGTATATTCAAAAGCACAAACAATTGGTCAGTCTTTGTAAACGAAATGTCTCGAACCGCGACTTTAAAATGGTTTATTTATATCTTTGCATTTTGGTTGTATTAAAATTAAAAACTTTGTAATAAAACGCTTTTAAGTTTCTGTATGGAATCACGTTTACAAATGACTTCAGCAAGTTATTTTTTAATCAAGGAGACTATCCATTCCAGGCCTTGGTAGAGACCCTCACCCGTTAGGGCACAACAAGGTTGAATTTGCCATCTTTGAGTTCGGAGGGATGTAAGATTTAATCTAGTAATAAACAATAGTAAAAGCATATAAGTCGTTTATTCATGCAGATATTATGCAATATATACACATACAACGCACACATACATATATGGATTTGGTCATTGGTCCATTAAATAAAAAATGAAAATTGAACGTGTAAGAACAAATAACACTTACTCTTTAGATATAGTGGCAGGACTTAGTGAACCTTTAACATCTTGTTTATTGGCATATATTAAAAATGCGGCGTGCGATAATTCTTCCTGAGCTACAAGTTTCTCTAGCTCTCCTTTCACCAAGGAAAGTCTTTCAGAGTCAGTCGAATCTACCACTAAAATCACAAACTACACACAATCCAAAAATTAGGTGAAATTCTTGTATTACCAGTATAATGTCATGATTGTACATATTTCTTTAAACTGTGTGTTTAGAAAGTAGACAAGAATAAACAGTGGTACATTAAAACCCAACCCAAAATAAACGTTTTAAATTATTCTAAAAGCTTTCCAACCAGTCTTACCTTCATTGCCGAATAACGACCACAGTTTAGAGAAAAGGATACCCATTATCTCGCTGGATGCATTAGAACTTTCATTTAATACTCATTAACACTCTCCTGGTTCCAACGCTGAATTTGCAATGAATTATTATCTCAACCGTTTCGTCGTATGTGTCACAGCCTTATGTGTATGTACAAGTTGCGTTTGCGTATTACTCCTTGGTAAACTTAATTATTTTACTCGATACCACCCACTCTATTTATTGTTTATCCGTGGTCCGAACCCGTACCAGTACACAAAAATGTCGTCGATTGTTTAAAACGTTACTGTATTACATTCCACCGCTTTGAGCTATCGGTAGCATTAAGCCTATTCAATCAATCATTAACACCTGCATTAAATTTGGATTAATTTTCTCAGACAATGTTCGAATCCTACCAGGTAATTAATTGAGGAATGAACACCTTTTGAATTATAAGGAACCAAACAATATATTTTTATCAGCTACTACGGCTAGTGCACGGAAATAACAAGTGTAAGTGTCATATTTATATAATATCGTTATATTTTCATCGTTCCATGTTCGTAGAATAAATAATTAGGCAAACAGCCAAAAAAACATATACGCATACACGTAATATCAGAACACACGAAACCACACAACTTCACGCTGCGCTAAATTGAACAGAAAATGAGGAATTTTTGCTGGACACTAGTTTTCACACATTAAGTTTCGTCATTTATCCTGATTCATGGTCACTTTTTAATATTTGCAGATTTTCTCTACACACAACATAAACCATATGATGACAGACGAGAAACACTTGATGATATATAGACGAATACGAGTTGATGAAGTGAATCCTAACTAATGCAATGCAGCTGCATGTAATACACACAATGTACAAAAACAAAAAAATCACGGTCTCTCTCTCTCTCTGTGTACCACCATCACCATCTACACGCTGCTTTATTGTGTTGCGTTTCATTTAGCACAGGTCATCTTTCTCGTGAACAGCATTGCACTACTATATTGACTATAATTAATACTGCACACTGTGGTACACAGAAAATGCAGTAACATTTAATTGTTCACTACGAGTATTATTTTCAGTGTGCTCACAATGTTACGTCTTACAATATGATACAATATTCCATTTAAACTTTTAACGTTCACGAGGGAGACGTCAAGAAAGCTCAGCGCAGCAACATTGAAACAGTTTTACTTAATTTACAAGTTATGTTGTATATTTTAATATTCTATTTGTATATACTATTGGCTCACAACACAGCTGCATTTAAACAGCAAATAATCAGAATGATTACTGCTTATTTGCTTTTGCCGTTACTGTAATCTTCTACAAGGAAATTACTGCGGCTATGAATGATAAAATGCGTGTACTGCTGCAGCTGCATCTTTCGTATAATTGAAGAAATGGTTTTATCGAAAACCATTACAACTTCACTATTCTTCTCATCATTGGCGATGGTGGTGATACTGATACAATTATGGTATTTTGAGCGTACAATATGCACTTGTGGTACATATACGCTATTAGTGTTACAGATTTAGATTCAATTTTTATGCGCTCATGCTCTAGTGATTTTTCTTTGGTAAGGTACTATTTTACTATGCAGTGATTTCATGTTCGCCATGTACACGATTACAAAAGATACAGCACGTTATAATTTTCAAGGAAAGATAAAAGTCAACATGTACTTAGCATTGTCCATCATTCTTTTCACTGTGGTATGACAACTGATGATGATATTCCCTCCCTTGTGTTACCCCATGCCCCATGTGTGTGTTGGCGTGTTGTGATGAGACAAATACGAAGACATAGTCATAACAAGCAAATTTATTATTTCTGGTTGATGGCGGAGTTATTGTATTAGTAAACGAGCATATGTACTGCACATAATATGTAGTTGGGTCCCTGTAAATCATTCTTGAGTAGGCAAGTAATATTATAGCCTATAGGTATTATAATTACAACTTGAAATTCATTGCCATTCCACGTAAATTGGCCCCTTATTGTCGTTTTGTACGGGGTACTCGCTCACTTTCAAAAAGATCATACAACGAGTAGGTAGGTGTACTTACTCTGACTCGCATATGAGTACACTTTATAGCAAGATTATTATCTCCCATTTTGCTTAGTCAAAGCTTCTTTCATTTTTTCTGGGATAGTTTACATATATGTGTCGAATGTGTCTCCTATTTGCGTGGAGTGTGGAGACCTACTTAAAGACTTGAACATCCCAAATACTTACTACACGTTTCGCTGCATACCAATAAGCAGCGGAAAGCTCACATAGCACAGTACATTTTAATGGAAATTAACAGGGAATGCATACTTTAGGTTTACAGGAATATAATGTTATTGACGTTACGCTATTGGTAAGGGACAGTATTACCTTTGTTCCCTGACAAAAAAGAAATCACAGTGATGAAATATAACGAAGAGTTCAGCAAAAACTGCACACACGTGGAACAACACGAAGCAGTACAGCACATGCATACGTCACATTGACATATTTTACAAAAAATAGAGGATGAGAAAGAATGTGCATTAAATGTGGTCAAAATCACAATGTAGTGCAGTTTACAGGGATGTAGCAGCATTCGTCGTCACACATGTAACTAAGATTTATTAGTGAGAAAATAAATGCAGCATAAATGAAAATGAAAGTAATTACATGACATGCATTAAAGGAAAACAAGTAGCTCACGCGAAGAAGGAATAGCCAAACGCGAATCGATACTTTGTTTTATGACATCATTTGCATCTGTATCTAAACAATGTTCGTACAGTATATTTTGTTTGTAGTGATAGCTTTCGTCAAATTATTCATTGAAACTGTAACTGCGACTTCACAGCCAGGTTGTATTTGCTCGTTGTACTTGAAAAGTTCTCATTGAATCCTCGCACGCAGGTTCTAATTATGGTACCGTACCACCAATAACAACCGATACTGATATATGCTCTCAAGGAAGGCATAAGACAAGAAATACTAGTACATTTGATGTGAAGAGAAGAAAAGGATTGACGAAGGTGAAAACTACGCGACTGTTCCTATTGAAAGACGACAACTGTACTTAACCGTTTGTAATCTAGATATTACAATGGCAAATTGACTCAAGTTTATGGTTTGGAATGCGAATGCACAAGTATTTAAAAATATTTAACTGCTGTTTGTAACTACAAATTATTGGTTTCCTTGCATGTGTGATTTCTAGTAATGATGATATGCGGCGACAAAAATATATTGAGATGGCTGCAGTCTTCAGATTGAATTTTAAATGAAGGCATCTAAAGTAAATGATTACTGTTCAAGTTCAAATAATTGGGAGAAAAATATCTCAATTTTGTAAAGGTATTGCGTTTATTTTTCGTTTTTAAATTTTTTATTTCATCAAAGTCTCACTCATAAGGACGACCTCCATTTTGAAATTTCTGCACATAAAACTACAATAAATTCAATTCTCTACACTTTTATGATGACGTTGTATAAATTAGTTAAAACTAGCTATTTAGAGGTAGAATCTATGTATTGGCATTTTTCATTTCATTTCCCTACGTTTTCTTTCTATTACAAATAGCTTTACTTTATCGCAATGAAGACAGTAAATGATAATGTACATTTAATATAAAGATATATAAACTTTTATTTTGAACATCATAATTGTTATTATGATTTCAGCAAACCAGCCATAGCGTCCTCAGGTATACTACGTTCATTTTGTATTGCACGTCAACTGCCAGAAAAAAGCACACATACACGAGGCAGCACCGAATTGTCATACATAAATTGATTCAGTATTAATATTACTAGTTAATGGCAAGGGACTACGTTTTGCCTTTCATCTTACTTTTATCATTTACATCATGATATTATATATAGCGTTTCTAATTCCCTATTAATAGCTTTAGTACACAAATTATTGTATTTTATTTATTGTAACAATTTACTATTGTATTGCGCGTATATATTTTATTACTGACTGGAGTAACAAACAACAAGTGCAAACTCTTCTAACGAAGCAATAACTTATTACCTAACATGTCAATGTAATGCTCGTTTTGACTTGCCCGTTAAACTGAGAGAGTAATTCTTTTTCAAAACATAAATCCGGCAAGTCCTTCACCAAGGTCGTTAGAAAACTTTTTGCATATAATGCCTGTGTTGCAACGTCCAACAAGTTACTGATATATAATTTCTCACTCCACATTCTTTAGCTTTATATACCGACATACAAAAATAAAATAATTTTTCAAAAATACGCTATCAACAACAAACCAACAACAGACCAAAAGATAGACAAAACCATGCATGCTATAATATGCATGTGTAGCTTTGTACCTACCTATGTCAGTGGCAATGCATGTCATAGTTGCACACATTTTCAGCGACCAGGGACCACGCGTAACTTGAAAATCCATTTTCAAAGCAAAATAGTGTTGACATTTTATCAAAATACAGTTAGCATAATTTTTAAACGTTTGTTAAACATTGTACAAATGTGTTTACGTCGATTGTTCTAGGCATAATAACAATGGTGTTTTAAAGAATGGAAAGAGTGGTGACTACGTAAAAGAACACTAACATAAAAATAAAGTCATATAATACACATTTAAAGAAGAATATTATATAAAGGAACTTGTTTCTATTCTACGATTTGGCTCGTGTCCAAACTAGCATAATTTAAAAAAACGTTGAAGCTTAAAAATAGTAAAAATATCTATCGGAGGGTTGGTCGTTTTAAGTATTAACGTAAGGAATTTAAGTAAATACAACCAAGGTGTGTCGTCTGTCATCTCCTTGAGGTAAAATTTCAAGTATGATCTGTTTTCTTTTAATGACCATATGATCAAAATTAAAACGTTTTTAAATGTTAGCTTAAAAGCTACTTTGGGTAGGCATGTACTTTTTATTATCCACTACTATAAAGGGTATATTTAATATTAAAATGGATGTTCAATAGCCCTGGTTGCAGATTCAAAGGTGTTGCTCATGCCATAAATTGAGCGGGATGCGTGGGAGAAATAAACGAGTACGTAGGTCCCATCAAAGTTTACACTAGTTTCTGGGAAAATAACTGAATACTCGCCTGGACGGTGTGACGGACCAGTACTGTCATTTGAGTCTTCATACATATAATCATGAACATTATTTTTAGGCGAATACACATATGCAACGTACTCATCCAAGCTTGTGAAATCAGCCTTGAAAAGTGCAATCCAGTCGTCCTGAGATGTTTCTAAAGTTGGGCAAAGTTTAAAAAATACTTTGTTTTCTTCGTTAGTAAACCACATTGGAATATTATGGAACTCCACTAATTTTTCAATAGTGGGCCTGAACACTTTGATCTGGAAAGATGCTGTGACTGGACGATGATCGCTGGACCGGTAGTTCATATGCGATTTGTAATTTAGTCCAGTAATTTTCAAGGTCACATTGTCATAAGCGTTTGTGTTGACATGATATAAAATTCTGTCCACCCATGCTGGACGTCGTTTTACGTCGTAGCTGTCCACTGCAGATTCAAACTTGTACGTTGGAGGAAACCCAATGGTCATCTCGCTGAGCTCCGAAAATGCATCTCCAGTACGTCTAGCTTTTGTTAATTGGTCATACTTCATAAGTTCATGGCCCTTTCCTTTGGAGACTATTTCAGTAATATCTGTAGCCGTAAGGGTCCCATCTAGACGAAAGTTCAGATCCCCAAACCAGAACACGTAGTCATGAAAGAGAATATTGGACGTTTCTTTGTAACTAAAAGTTTGGCCCGTCAGAATGTTCTGGTAGTCATCTATCCTTTCTTGACAAAACTGATCGTGAGGAGTTAGATGACAGTTTACTAAACAAAGAGAACAACCATGAATTCCAAGACGTATTGAAACAGCACCCTTATTTCCCCACATCCCACCAAATCCTCTCCGTGTCCAAAGAGTTTCTACGTCCCTGAGGTAGGTCAAGTGACTTCGTTTTAAAAACAAACTTGTGACTATTCCCTGCATCCGAAGTGTGTGGATTTTCACTAGCCCAAGAGGAGCCAACATGTCCTTTACCTTTGCAGTCCATGGGTCATCAAACAGCGTGTCCCACACAATATTTTGAGGTTGTGCTTTCACTTCTTGCATGCCAATGACGTAGAGATCGGGAACATTTATATACTCTGATGATGACCGGTTTCCTGATTCCAGCCCAAGGAGCTGCTTAAAATCCTCATCAGACGCTGGAAATTTGGTTCCCACATTGTAGGTTAAAATGTATACCATAAAATCTTCCATTCTTCTTGTGCAAAACAGCAGACAGCTTCAAGCAACTTGGTTTTAATCCTGTCACTGCCAACTTTTCCTACATTTACAGATCCCATGTATAATATAAAATGTCAACACTTCAGCACAGATAATCGAGAGAATGATTCATTCATGATAAGGAACGTACCTTTAATTCAATTAGAATAGAAGCCTTTTGTTTTCCTGTCGATGTTGGAAGAGTTCCTGCTCAGAATTTTGTTTACTTAAAATTTAGCCATTAAGAACTGCGTTGTCCGTCGGAAAACCTAATTAATTGCCACAGAAGAAGAATTTTTATTGCAATTGCAGAGCTTAGCCCTGTCCTACCAAAATTTTGTATTGTGTCAATACCTGTTTATTTTAAAAGCAGACAACAACAATCGAAGTGACGGATTGGCTGGCGATCCTTGATAACAGGTGCTTAACTACGCGTTAAATGACTACGTACGTATGACAAGAAACAGCTGAATAATATCACATTTTTATATATTGTTTCATGATTCCATAGCGCATCGAAAGCATCAAAAACTGTGAAAGTAATGGGGCTATTGTTGCTTGATTTTGAGCGTTTTACACGAAAGAGACCTGTAATTTTAAAACAAAATTATGGATGAGTGGCGAGTTTCGAGTAGAATATTGTGAATTATTGTTGAGTGTTGTTGATTACGAGGTTGAGCGTAAATAAATAGGACATATCCATTTTAATAAACTATTACCTTATGCATCTCCGGTAGACTTTCAGGATAAAATAGGCAGTTTCCTCTTTCCTGTTATATTTTTTTATGTTCATGCGAAGGAAAGTTGCGTGAAATTTTCCAATACACCCACAACCGTTTAATAAACACTTTTTTATTCACATATATGAGCTATCTTATCTATAATATAATTAGCTAGAAATGTGCACACAGTCAAGCGTAAAGACACTCTGCCTCTGACGACAAGGTTTACCGCTATTCTGTTAGCTTATTCCCACGTAAAAAGGAATATGTGTGCTGCTAAAAATCTAGCTACCTGATAATTTGTACTTGTAACAAATATAAAATGGGCTCGGTTTTAGAATATTGAAATAGTACGTGTTACTACTATCGTCCACTTTCATATCTCTCTCGCTCGTTTTTTATAACCTCAACTCAACTATAAGTGGTTGACTGTTGTGTGGAAACCCGTCTTCTGTTCCAAATTCCTTTCTCTTTTTTATGCGAATTCAAACAAACGGAACACGAACGGAACAACACTGGTGGCGTTCCACCAGATGACTATTCCACCAGTCTGCGAATCAATACGTATATATAGATATATATATATATATTTGTGAAGGGTACAAATCTTCGTGGATTTATTGATTAATTGGGCGATTGTAGATCACATTTTCAGAGTCTGTAATTTATTTGCACATTTTTTGTACACAAACAAAAATATTTTTTTACAAACTTCAAAATATTAGTCTACGCATTCACGCAGGGGGAACCCGGGATGTGTTTTCACAACAAAAGTGTTTTGAAAATTGTTTCTGTCATGTAGTAAAAAAAAGGGAACGTGTATTCAATTGAACAGTTCAACTCGGAACAGCCGAGTGAAATGAAGGGGGATAGAAGATTCAGAACACACAGAGTAATACCTACTCCTACTTACAAAGACCAAACCTTTTTACCTGCTTTACAATACAGCGTAATAATTTTTTGTCTCTTTCTTGAATCCCAGCAACATGCATGCACAAAAAAATGTGAGAATCCCCAACGTTCTCAGCATACTGGCCGTGGTGCTGCTCCACTGCTGTGTTGCAATGAAACTTTGAGTTTTTTTTCCATCGTACATAACATTTTCCCCAACATTTACAACACACTACTACGTTCAAATAAAACCAAACTTTTGCCTTTTACAAATAATTTGCAATACACATGGGTACATCATGGTACGCAAAGAATTATGGTAATATTAAAAGCGATGATGGCATATAAGAGTGGACATTAAAGTTACATAGAAGATGCATGATGCATGCACATCTACAACAACCTATGTATGTAGGTGACGCATCACGTCAATAATCCATCCCTGAGCTTATAATATTATCATACCATCAGACATTTGATCAAGACACGAGTCCTCGACCAGCATAATGATTGCGTATAATTTTCAGAATATCATAGCATGGATATAATGAAGATAGCAGACACTGCTGGTTGGAACGAGGGTCACATTATAAATGTTGTCAGAAAAATCATAAGCGTGTTGTATGAAATTAAAAATATTTACCATTCGCGTACAATGCAATCCACTGCAATTATTGCGAGTTCAAACAAAAGTGGTTTTCAAAAGTACGTTTGTTTGCTACTGAGTAAGAAACGTACTGGGTCCAAATTCCACGTGTAATTAAATAATCAGAATGGGAATGTGAAGAGAATGTATTGATCGTATGATGATATAAGTACAAATCAACAACAACGGACTCCACAGATCAGAGGTTTTTAATGTAACGCCTTAATACTACTAAACTGCGAAAATGCTGAGCTTGTCCATATCAATACTCAAAACTTCACAGGCGATAAACATAGTATACTTGAAAGCTTCTCTTTGCAGCTTATTTTTCACTTCGTTTTATTCTTATTTTATCGTTTCCAAAAGCAAAACTGCATTTATTGACTATTGCTTTATTTACAAATTAAGATTTATAGTTGCTGAACTTTGTTACTTGTGTTTGTATTTTGATCTTGACTTTTTCAAGCTACCCAAAAATAATGAATTACAAAAGCATTTTCGAGATTGGGAATTAGATTGTGTACTTCAATGAACAACTTAAAAACTTAAAATACACCTAATCGTAATCGTAAAATGATGATCTCCAAAAATGTTTGTATATTTGTTTTATCAGAACATAATTATAACAGAACATTTCTAGAAAATGGAAGTACCTAAAACCCCTAATGTAATAGTATATATTACAATGGAAAAAGTAAAAGATGCCATAAACTCAAAAGTATTCGATTAAATCATCTTCAGCCACAACGTCTCTCTCACTATACGAGAAAATTTTCCGCCCATGTAAAACCGGTACGGATTTTCCTGGAATACAAAAAACATTTGAATTGTTTCATGAGGATTAGAGCGCTGCAGTAAAAAAAAGCGCATTGTTCGTTTACATGATGGCATTCAAAGCGAAATCTTACAGTCTTACCTCACAAGACTAATCCATCCCACCCAAAGTGTGGCCGACTGATTAATAGACTTACGATTAGTACTCCAGACGACTATGCCCGAACTCGTTTTGTCCAAATTTTTATGTTAATTGCAATTGCATGAGACATTCAGGAAAGTACGTACGTAGTAACAAACTTAAAGCACAGCTTGTATATATATATTATATATATACAATATATATATATATATATGTTTATATATACAATATATATATATATATATGTTTATATATACACGCTATGCTTAAAGGTAGACTGAAGCTATTATAATCTGCAGCAGCATCTGTCTACTATAATTATGTCTTTATTGCATTGCTTGTCATTGCTAATTTTAAAATTCGATCAATAAAAGTGAAAATTTTTGTAGGATCTATTTCATAATATCATTATGTCTGCATCACTGTGACCGGTGGTAATCGCCAAGAATGAATATTGGTCCTAGGCAGAATCTCTGAAGATTAATTTACATGTAGGATGAATTAATTAACACTTTTTGACAGATGAAGGAGAAGGTCACATTCATATATATGAAACAACTTGGAACTCGTATTATAAATGTTGAGTGAGAGATAGATCGTCGTACAGAAGAACTCAGGTAGTAGTATTATCATTACTCAGCTAAACTCAGGTCTTGGTTGATGCAGTCATTGTAATATGCCATGTCGTTGCATTTATGCGAGCTTCCATTTACATTAGTGTTCCTTTGTATCACGGAAGCCTATCTACCAAAACTTTTCTGCGGGAAAAATATATTTTCATTTTTTGTTGTTTCGGCTTCACTGTGCTTCGCTATGGCCTAGTGCTAGACTTGACTTTGGCAACAACTTTGCTTTTAAATATTTTTTCATTCATTCAATATTTAATTGACTACGAGTACTACGACGTTTAGGTTTCGTTAGCGTGAATTTTAAGTAACATCGTATCACCTCCTGACCAGTAACAATGGAATGGAACAATTAAATTTGTTACCATAAAACTAAAAGTGTTTTTTTGACATTTCTTGTCTAATGGTCTTTTCCATACATACAAAAGATCACATTGATCATATACAATTTTTATCGCCGTATCGAACGTCTTCTTAGTCTGGTAGTTCTTCAGCCTTGTGAGCGTAGCGTTTGTACAGAGTGTATGAACATAATTCACAGCGGCATTTAAATAATTTACGTGTTGAAATTTTTAATCATGAATAATGACATAAATAACGGAAATTCATCTACTAATGGATTCGCTCATATCAATCCCGTGGATAAATTAGAAGGGGCTTTTATGGTAATATGAAATGAATGTCAACTGTCAGTTTTACAAAGGGCAAGAAACAAAGCCCATAGAACTTTTTTGACAAATTTCATTTAAAATTATTTGCTTTTTTATCCAGAGTTGTTTGGCAGCAATTACAAAAGAAGATACTTTAACAAATGTGGACAAGGACGAAATTCGAGTAGATGCCGACCAAGGGATCGCTAATTTTGTTGAACAAGCAAGAGCAATGGAAGGATATTTCTTAAAGAAGCGCTTGGAAATTTCTGCTCATAAACCAGAATTAGTGATAAAAGATGACACCAGTGAATTAAGATATGAACTGTATCGAAAGGATGATCTTTTAAAAAAGAACTTTGAAAAGATCAATTACTGGCAATCCATTTTAGCCGATTTACAGTCGACGCAACAAAGTACGGATACGGCCATTTTCAATTTATCCAATCATCTATCGATATGAATTAATTATATTTATGAGTTCTGTCATTGCTGTGAACTGTACATTTTCTCTATTTAATAGCCAAGACATCGAGTCAGCTTACTGCCCCGCCAACACCTGTTAATCTCCCATCACAAGGACCTGCCACGCCTCTACAGGGGCCCTTGACTCCCTCATCTGGAAGACCAAATACTCCTGGTTCAGTTGGTCGACCAATGACTCCAAGTACTTCTACCACTGGTGGACGATTACATCCCGCATAACTTTAAAATTGATAATTTATAACAATTTCTCGCATGTTTATATATATAATTATTTTTTCAATGAAAGTAAAACTAAACCATTAAAGTATTACTATTATAAATAGTAGTAATAGCCGGTCGAAAGTAATATGCCTACTTTACAGGGGGAAACTCTTCACTAAAAATGTACAATTTTTTATCACAAATTCCGGGCTTCTCCGGCTGAATGGCCTTGTACTGTGTTGTACTGCCTTATCTCCTTTCGCACCAACACCTGCCTCTACTGTCTTGTTTAATTTTTTACAGGACCCATAAAAAATGTACTCTCAGAATATAATATTCCAAAAGCCATAGAAAAATCGCATGATGCGCTGTATTGTATATATGTCATGTTCGTGTCATGAACTTCCCATTCAACATTTTTTGACCTTTTACGGACTGAATGAAAACTGGCGTCCCCATAATTTCCACCATCGCCACCGCAAAGGATTTTGTTTTTGTAAACATCTTTTTTTAGTAAAATCCCATAATGTTTGATCGATGTGTGTGCAAGATGTGTTTCACCAAAAAATCCCCAAAAATTCTGTTCTGACCATATTTTGCTATCGTTTGCGTCTGTTGCCATTTGAAAGAAAAAACAAATGATGTGTCTCGAACGGTATTGGTATTATCTTACGGGCAACAACGCGAGGTTACAATATACCACATCTGAAGCAAATTGTTTTTTGTGGGAAAGGCACATAGTGCAGTTCACGTGTACTGCATGTCAAACGGGGAAACCGTGTGTATGGCATGAAAAGGAACATAAAAACCAGTGTAACAGTTTGGTACTAGGTTAGCTATGATCATGATCACCGATACTGATCGTTATCATTATTGTTGCCACAAAGTCACATTGTAATTGAAGCACCGTGTATAATAGTTTTGTTGACATTTCAAAACCTTGAAATGGTGTTTCCCCTAAGTCGACTCGTACAACTTTTTAACTAAAAAACATTTAGTAGATGGAAATGGTGCACAGGTACGATATTTGGAACCACAGATGGGACTTTTTAAAATCTCCTTTACCCGAATCTCCTAAATTGTTAACTCTAGCAAGGGCAACGAGGCTTTTTGTATATTGTTCATGTGTACGTGTACTGTGTACCTACTTTCGAAATGCAATACACATTTCAATAATTTCCCTTGTAGTCCAATCATTACACATTACGATTTGTCATGCCAGTATGGTAAAAGTTAAACATTGTGAATAGTAAAAAGTTTAGGAAAAATAATATTACCAAGTTGAAAGGTTTTGGTACGAATATACAATAAACATCATAACTGCTGCATTGGTAGATCAATATTTGCATTGTACAGGTAGCACAAATTTAAAACGTGAGATATACAGGGTGTATGAAAATGTGAATTACACTCTGTAAAAGTCTTATAGATACACCCTCACAATTTTATTGATGGTGTTGTAGCAGCTGCTCTTGTCAACTTTTGA
>JAHZNE010005931.1:0-22643 GCA_027744055.1 Callyntrura sp. NNG-2020
TAACCACATATTTAACCACATATTTTGGCATTTTTAAGAACATAAATACATAAATATTTTGGTCATTTTAGCAACATATTAATTGGAACTTTAGTAATAATGTTCGTAGTAATATGTACGGTGTGGTGGTGGGTAATGTAAGGAAATGCATACATGCACAAACATTTCCTTCGAGTAAATCCCATTAAAATGAGCTTTGGCAGTGGTGGAAATTGTATATGGATATACCTAGGCTAAAATAAGGCTGAAAGAGCATCTTTACCGCGCTGCCGATGCCACCGTCGGTTCATTACATTTACTTAGCCATGACCAGGCACGAACGAAAGAAACAACAAGTTTCTAAAAGCAATACCGACACGATTCCTACAAAAATACAGTTTGTATTTGGAAAGATGTAACGTCCAACGAAAGAGGGTGAAAAGACCTGGACTGGGACACATAAACAAACGTTATGTGTTGTGCTTTTGTATTAATAAATTTACTTTAAGAGAACCTCTTTCTCTCTCTCTCTCTCTCTCTCTCTCTCTCTCTCTTGCCACCTCTCTAACAAACACACACTTTTTTCAGTGTCGGTAAGCAAAGGCGAAAGAAAAAGAAAGGGAAAAGAGAGTGGGACGAAACTAAAGGAAATAATGGAAATTTAGAGCATCATCAGTTTTCCTTATTTTAGGTTTCAACCAGGAAGAGGAGAGTCGAAGAATTCAATACACAGCATGACGAGAGATGGAAAAAACCAAGAGGGGATGAAAATAATAGATGATATTCCTTTTTTAACCATGAACCAACTGAAAATCATGAATTATTCTTTTCTTCTTCAATCCCTTTTCTCACTCTCGTGCGGCAAAGTATTTTAGGGTGCATGCATCACTGAGTGTATTGTAAAATACCCAGTAGTGGAGACAAGATGCATTTTTGGTTATTTTTATGGAAAATAGTCGGCATATCCCAATATGATGACTCCCTATAAAGAATATACAGCATCACGTCTGTATATATGTGTGCCAACACTACTATATACGTAGGCATGTTGATGTTGATAGATATTTTTGGTGTACTTGTACCTACTGCCACGCTTAAATACCATCACTCCATCAGATGCATTTTATCCTGATGACTGAGCACATTGCAATGCTAAAGACTGTTCTTGTAATAGCATTTGATTATTATTAGTGTGAAAGTGGGCGTCTTCGGGAGCATTATGAGAATAAAATATGAATCACATTACATTTTACCCCATGCAATACTACAGAGGAAGGCAGGAACACCACCGGTTTGATATAATGGGCATCATTTATGCACCACAGGGTCATGAAAAGGTGGCAGTCGTCGTTGTAATGGGTTACCCATTGTCTGTCTTCCTTTCCACTAATGGCAAAGTGAGTTATATATTTGGAGAGAGCTTTGCGGATGGCGGAGCTTTCTAAAAGTAGGTTTCTTCATCACGATCATCATCATCCCTTATAATGACTGCTGCGGTGGTAGTAGTGGGGATGTGGCGGTAGTGGTGGAGGTAATCGCACCTGCATTAAATTTCTCTTTCAATACATTATAATAATCGTTGCATTTTATGCTGGATGCATTAAGCTTTATATACTTATACATTTTCTGTATTTTCAGAAACGAGTAAAAACATGCAACGGCTTTTATCCCTTAAAAATTCACCATTTCCATTTTTGGTTGGAAATAATGTCACCGTCATTAATATTGGTTAGTGAATGATGAGCAATTTTTTTTGATGCGGTGTAATTTTAAACGATTTATCCTAATGACGATGAAAGTTCGCGTTGCTTCCTTTTGTACATGTAGTAGATAATAGCCTTGTGGAGGAGAGATGTATGGGATGAGAAAATTATAAAGGAAGTGCTTCGTTTCCGGGAGGTGGGTACAACGAGGAAATGAATGTAAATCCTCTCTGGTTTTAGACTTGTTATCAGTAAAAGACGCTTGCACCGGTAGAAGTTCCTGGGAATGTTGGGGATAGTCTGAAAAGCGGAGTTTTCTTTTGGAAAAATGTGTGTTTGACACTGCCGCCCCGAAAGGCGAAAACTCGTTGTATCAAACGAACTTTTAAAGGAAGCCGACAATCTTTCTCCTCTCCTTCTTCTCTGTTTATTTGTACAAAAGCAGCAAAAATAAAGAGTTTCAGCGTTTTCACTCAAATAAAAAAAATTCGTTTAGATTTGAATGCAAGATTTTCTTAGACAAAAAATGAGGCATGTCATTTAAATCTCCGTAAAGAAGGAAAAAAGTTTAGATGAAGAAAGAGAGTGAGAGAGAGAGAGAGGAAAAGTTGCAAGAAAGACACAAAATGAAGTATTTAGTTGGTAACTAAAATGTTGTAACATTTATTTCATTTGTAATGTCATGTCGGTGGTAGTTTTGGCTGCATACTCCAAAGAACAGTGGAGTAGCAAAAGAAACACCAGCTGGATTTTCCCCCTTTTGCCATCATCTTCATCTCGAGTTGAAAAAATCATCGTCATCATTTGGTGAATGGTGCACAGACGAGAGCACAAGTTAATGATGACAATGCTGATTGCACCCATTAGGCTTCTATCTCCGTAGAAAGAAGTATATTTGCTAGTGGCGGTGGCGCGGTGTAGAAAAGAAATATATAAAGAAAAGGAGATGTTTTTAACTCTGTGTACCAGCCCAGCCTTGGTTTAGCGGCATAAAAAGAAATTATATAGTGGGTTGACACGAATCAGGAAGATTTTCAAGAATTTGCCTTTGCCACGATAAAAGGATGCAATGCTTCTCGTGTTGCGGTGCTCTGCGAAGGAAACTTTTAGGACCAGTTGGGAAGTACTTTAATAAATGTATGTCATTTAGTCTTTGGTACCCTCGTTGGCAAATTCTTCTTGTAGGAAATGGGTAGCAGTGGTGCTACTCGACTACTAGTTTGGGGTCGTTGAAAAAGGCGCTTATAAACTTTTGATGTGACTCTTGTTAACTAACCCAGTCACTGATTCTCTGTCTTGATTTTGAGAAAAACCATGAGGTCTTCCGAGATTCCTTGTTTTTGTTCTTCTCTGTGTTTTTTTTGCTGGAAGAGAAAAAGAAAAATGATTTTTTTTGAAAGGATCAAGAACAACGGAATACGCAGCAGCGGTTGAATGAAAATCCAAACAGGAAAGGATGAACAAATGGGTGAGTCGAGTGGGTTTTTCGTATGGCTTCCTTTGCTGATTCTGATCAAGGGACAAAACATGAAGACAAATGTCATTTTCTTGGAGTCGTAAAGTAACCCACAGACATTTGCTCGGCGAGTCGGTTCAGCTAATAACGTATCTGATTTCTCCCTCGTTTTTTACCGATTTACCTTTTGTTTCATGTTTGTCACAGTAAGGAAAGGCTTCAATGCTATCTTGTCGCATTTCACATCGGATGTGATGCGAGTCACCATCACCAGCGCAGCGTACCTAAAAGTTAAACGTAATTACTATCAGCACTAGCAGAAGGAAACCTTTGGAGATGTAAGAGTGGTGCCTCCAGGAAAAGAGCTGAAAAATATACCTTAACAGATAGTAGTTATCTAGCCGTACAAATGTGTGTAAAGGAAGATTTAAAAGGAAAGAGAGAGACATTGCGGGGTCGCCTGCTGCTATGTTTTTTACTGGTGCATCACACTTGGTAATTTCATTAAGGAAATCAGATAACACTCTTTTTAATGTCCCTCCTCATCATGAAAACTTAAATCTTGTCTTTTACCTCCTTGTCTCCGTCCCCCACTTTTTGTATACACACTTTACCTTCTTCTTCCGTGTTTGTGCGCTAACAACAACTTAACCCAACCAACAAGAAAATGGTCTGTAAAACAGTAGCATATCACACTTATCACTTTTCTATCGTCAACATTGCCAGATATGTATATATATTCTCTTTTTTGTCGTTTCTTTATTTTTAGTTGGGGGTATTTTTTTCTGAGGCATCTTTGAAAGATGTGATGTGATGCGAAGAGAAAAGAAGGAGAGAGAGAGAGAGAGATTGCTAGTTAGTGGGAATGCGAGAACTTTTGTTCACCTCATTATAAGCATTAGTCGTATGACAAGCTTCACAAGTTGTTGAATCTGAGACGAAGAAAAATAAAAAGGAAAAATGAGATTTTGTGACAGACGATGGAACAGAGGCAGTTTTGAACTTTACAACAACGTTATTTTCCCAATGAAAAGTGTGAAGTGGGGTGGAAGAATATGGGAATTTGTAGTAGTAGTGTGGTGTTGGTAGACGTAATAGTAATAATAAAATAGTCAGTCTAACATCCCAACAAACATTTTGTAAAGGAGTGGGGCCTGATTTATTATTATTACGCCACCATTAGCAGCTCACAACAACACTTGGTTTAGTGCAATTAAAAGACGTGGGTTTCGTATTTCAATCTTTTGATTTTTCTCCTGTGTGAGCGTGAGTACAGAACACCAAAGGATCTACCGCATTAGGTATTTGAAGCTCTCCAGAAGAAAAAAAACGTTTGTTTAGATGCACTGGTTACAGGGTGAACTGTGAAGTAGGATGAAATGTGAATGTACACGGGAATTCTTCGTTTTATCGTCTTAAATGTGTCACTCTATCTCCTTTCACGTTGCACATTGTAATCGGGATGTAATTCAACACACAAAAGTAAGTTATTATCTTTCGCAAAAATGGCATTGTATTCAAACTCCAAACCGAAACATCCGTCGTTACCTTCATTACATTGAAATTGAAACAGTATATTTTTCTCGGGTTCTTTCTGGTTGATTACAATACAAGATGACATTAAAATGTGGGCTGCATTAAACCAATGTCACTTTCTTCCTTATGTTGCTGCTACTGTATGAGTGTGTGTGTGTGTGTGTGCGTTTTTTAGTTATTGCATTTTTCTCACTTGTTTCTGTATTACTCGTTCTTTGAACATTTCATTGTAGTTCTCTGTCGTCTCATATTATATCAACAAGCTCTCTTTGAGCATTTCATTTTTTGATGATTGGCGTCGACATGCACAAGAAGAGGAGCTGGCTGGATCTACGACGACATTCTTTATTCGCCGAAAAAGGGAGAAGAAGAGGAATCATCAAACGAGCATTGTCTTCATTTTTCTCCTAAGGCAATGTCACATCCAGGCTTCATTTTCCTTTTCCCTCTGTATATGTATTTTCCATTTTTACTTTTCTTTTCTTACATTTCCGCCGTCTTCCCTTCATAGACGTAAATTCTTGATTTTGCCTTCATTTTCCGTCGTCGTCTTTTCTCCTACTTCCTGAAAACTGCCCCACGATACAATTGTGATAGAGTGCTCATGTTCATAGTTCATACACAGCCCGATATTCATTTCTCCAGAATCGAAAAAATAGAGTGGAAGCTCTTGTTCTTTTTGGTTACCACTGTCATCATCAAATATTAAAAGGGATGCTTTGAAGTATAAACGAATATTGGTGACTTTACTGGTTGTTAGTGCTTACGTACGTATATCTACATTCTCCGAGACGGGGATAGTTCATCCCCGTCTTCGTCATATTTTCCCTTAAGGTGGTTTTTATTAAGGTTTCTGTATCGTCGATAGACTGACTGGTAATAATGGTTGTGTTTGTGTTATATGGGAAAATGTGCGTTTGTGCTATTGTCATGTTATTCCAAACCCACTTTATAAAGGAAAAGTAATAACGAAGTAGACTATACGTAAGCGGCAGGAGCCCCGACTGACACCAAAATGTACAATCATTCTCGTTTTAGGGGAAGAAAGTCGAGGGTGAATGAATGAATGAAGTATGAATGAAGGGAAGGAAGAAGGAGAGAATGGAAGACGAGCAAGAGCTCGAGCCGAGCTGCCACAGAAAGAAAAAGAGAAATGATGTGAACATGAGGAATCGAAAAAAAGGAAGTCTGTCAAGTTGATCAATGATCACGATCAAAGAAAACATGCCGATGATGTGTAGTACAATATTATGGAGTAATGTGTAGGGCCGGTTCGGTATTGTAACCTAAACGTCTGTGTGTGCTTTGTATAAACCGGAGAGTATCTCCTTCAGCTGACAGCAGGACCAGCCAGCACCCTACCGTACAAACAAGAGATTTTAATAGAAATGCGATATGATTACCTTGTCTCGAGTTTCTTCTATTGTAGCATATGCCTCTATCTGCATCTCTCGCAAACAGGCTGGAGGGCAGGGATGAAGGCTGGAATGAAATATAACGGAAAGGATACATCTTACCTGGCATTCATTTCGGTTTGCATAAGCAATTTAATTTAAAATTTAATACTGATACCGGCTGTCTTTGTAAAAATTTAATTTTGATGGCAGTGCTTATAATGCAGAAGCCTTTTCACACCGGTAAGCTCTACCTGAAAGTTCACCAGTAGCAATTTAATGAGTTAAAAATGTTAAATTTTGTCAAGTTTTCGTTGCAAACACCAATTTTGAAACATGACGGGAGACTAATAAATAAACACTTATCTACCATGTTCAGCTTCTAGGCATCCAAGGCAGATTAGGAATTATTGGCGTACCTAAATATGGTTATCTGGCAAAGAGAAATTAGAAAACGGAAAATGAAGCAAAGCCATTCAATATTTCTTACTGATATGCATATAAAGAGTGCTTGAGTTGACTCACACGGCGGTTAAAAGATTCGCAGGTAGAGAGATGTCATGATAAAAATTGTAGAAAAAAGATCCTAATCAAATTAAAATGTTCGACAGAAAAACGTGCACAAGTGAGCCAGATGATTGGCTGTAACTAGAATCGAAGTAGACATTGTAGTAGTGCACAAGTACAAGTACATACGCAATTCCTGGTAGCATGGATGTAGTTTTAAAAAAGCTTTGGTACAAGATGCTTATCGATAATGCAGTCATTATATTCTTTTTAAAAGTGCATACCATGCAATGATGGGAAGATAGTGATTATTTTGATGACAAGGCGGCAGCCAGAAAGACAATCAGATCATCTTTTCTACCTTCATTCCATCATCACTGTAGTCAGATAAAGTTCTTGGTACATTTTTTATCATCCCAACAACAGTTCCGATCTAGTCGCTAAAACGCAGTTAAGCACACACACACACACATTGCAATCTAGTTTACCATTCTAAGAAGAAAATCATCCTCATGTCTACATGAAGCTCACCAGTAAAATCGAAAAATGCCTTTCTCCGTGTAGTGGTAGTAGTAGTCGTTCGTCGCAGTCCTTGGTTATGAGGATTGTGATTATTATTATTACCACTGCCATTAGAAAGGAGAGATGAACAAGAGTAATCGAGTTCAGGTAGGTACATAACGTAATAAGACATAATCACCGTGTTCACGACCCGAACGTAACACTTACGATGGGTGTTCCATTTTACGGCACCATTTTTCTCATTCATAACAGTATTACTTTGATGACTACGACGACGTCGATTTGCTCTGGTATTGCCAGCCGGAGGAAAAAAATGTTCCATCCTTTTTCGAGAAGATGAAACATTAAATTTTGTGCATAACGAAGCATTTCTTCTTCTTCTTCGTACTTTCTATTGTACTACCCAGACATGATTATATGCACGCATTCGTTTCCTAACTATTCCATTTGCTTGAACATAATGCACAACTACTACTATTAATGTTACATTTCATTTGACTCACTAAGGCTCCCAGGCCATCAGCACAAGAACGTTGGTCTTCTACTCCTAATGTATGTTACACTTGCCTGAAATAAAATTCGATCGAACCCCGTGGAAGAAAAAAGCCTTTCAAATGTACCACACATGCATGATGGATTTTCATAACTGATTTGTTCACTTAGCACTCGTTCTCTTCTGTGTACTGTGCTAGCGACGTTAATAATTTGAAACACTTAGCACCACACAAAAACGGAAAATGGAAAGACATCAGCAGTAACAGTAACACAATGAGAAGCAATGCTTCCCTGTTGACTGTAGAGGCAACAGGAATGGAATCATAGGGCACACATACACGCATGGACGTGGGGGAGTAGAGTTTTAAACACTATAATTCGATATGTTAAATTTAGAAAGTCGAGTGTTGTGATATCGATCCTCTAATACACAATATAACTGAAACATGAAAGCAAAATAGAATTGAATTGATTTGCCAAAGCGAGCTGAAACAGACAATAGTGGGGATAAAGCAAGAAAACATGTGCATTGAACATTTTATGTTTCGCCTTCCCTTGTGCTCTTGCTTGTCGTCACCGTCCTCATCATCTGCAGTTTCTACGCACTCAACAGATACACAAACAGAAGGTAATCTTTGTTTCAATCTCAAATCCACCTAAAGCAATCCTGCAACAACCTAACAATCATCAGCCCTTTTGCAGGATAATATAGTAATTCCACTAATGTTACTCTCTTGCCTTTTATTATTCTAAAAAGAGAGAAAAAACATTTTCCATCCTAGTCGTCATCATACATAAGCATGCTTATCCCCGTCAACCTGTAATAATCCTTCAAATTACTAATTGGCAGTAGACAGCTAACTGGTATTTCTACGCATACACACATGTGTGCTCTCTGTTATCCTCTGAAAATGACTTTATCTGGGCGCTCTTAAGAGGAGAGAAATGGTGAAAATATTCATGTAACGTGTAATAACAGACATAAAAAAGATTAAGCGTGATTATAAATGTTGTGTGTCCTATGAAACGAGTGCTTTTGATATAAACATTTGATTATTAAGGCAGCACCAATTATTTTTTCCTACCTTGCCATGTGGGTACTCATACATACGAAATTACAGCGGATAACATCTTTATAAATCTATCTCTTTTATACTTCTTCAACCCCCACCACCACCACCACTTGAAAAGATACACTCTTGACAAATTATAGGCACAAGTGAGCTAGTCAGATAAAAATCGTTCCTATGCCTAAGCAGGGAAAATAAATGGTGTACCTTTAGCTGTACAAACTAGCCAAAGATATATGAAATGTTGCCTACACAGTTATCCCTCCTCGTTCATTTACATTAATTCATATTACATCTCTTACTACTTAGATAGGACGCGAGGTTTAGGTGTGCCTGAGAAAAATAGAGTAATATTCCATGTAATGGATAATAGGTGCCATTTTCCACATCACCCTAAAAATCTGAAAAAGCCCTCTCGTGGCATTATCACTAATTCCAATTAAAAATTTTCCTCTGTAGCCCCATTATTACACCCAAGAATTATAATAAAGTTGTGTAGTAGTGATAACGCTGGAGAGAGAGAGACAGAGTACTGAGCGCGAAAAAAATGGGAAGTATTTCCAATGTGGTAGTTGAATTAAGAGTGTAGTGTTTACAGCTAAGAGGACGATGTGCATTGCATCGAAAAGAAAAAAGAGAAAGTTTTTATTCTCTTTTCAGGTTTCAAATGTGCTCACGGCTTGTTCATCCCCGAGGAGCCATTTTTCACTTGCTCTTGAAAATGGAGTGGGTTTGTACAATACTCAAACTCGCTCGTAATGGTTACACTTTACTTTTCTGTGTGAAACTTTTCCCCTTCTTCCTCTCTCGCTCTTAACGCCACGCCAAAGAAAGAAAAAAGGACCACGAAAAAAAAATCCCTAATATATTTTCGTTTGTCTTGCATGTATACACTACTATGGCATAGTTATTTAGCGGTGGAGATGATGTGTGCAACTTACGCATATACGCATATGGGCTTTTCAAGTATATGTTTACGCACCACTTCACCACACGAAGCCCATGTGCCGCTCTATGAGACAAGCACTGAAAGTTTTAGTTTTGCTGGGAGCTTTAACTATTTTGCACTACGCCTGAGACTAACAATAATGGTAACAGTGGTGTTGCGGATATGATGATGATGGGATCAGGTGTTAGATTTCCGTGTATTTTTTTCTCGTCTCAATCGACCCTTGTGAGAATCAATGAATCTTGTGTTGGGACAGAGTGGCAGTAAACAACCCTCAAGAGATTAGTATTGCACGGGAGCAAAGAAAATGATCATTTTTTTCGGTTTTTCTATATAAAAATCCATTTCCCTATCTACACGCACTGCAAATACTACTAGACTGTTCGTTTTATGTTGTTATTGTCTGTGTAAAAGAGTACTTGAGCTGCTGGATGTGTTGTGGAAGGAAATTAAAGAGAAAGGTGGTGTGGTACAGGGGGTATATGGTAGGGCAACGTTTTTTACTAGCAGAGGCAGCCTTGTCATTGTTATTTCTCTTTGGGCCCACTAACAATGTAACTGCACTCAAAGTGGTAACTAATGGAAAAAAATCTAACAAGTAAGTAAGTAGCATGATATTATTTGCAGCAAATGTGCGTGCATTGCGTTTTATGTATTTGGTCGTTCCTAGATGGATGCTCATTTTGTGCAATGGTTATTGTATTGCAAGACTGCGACCCTTTACGTAGGTACACGCTTGACACGGCATTGTACTTGTGCCTAGCTATTTATTATTTTTATTATTTTTTAGCGTCACCCACTGAAATTCAATATCGTTTCCTCGCGTTTTTATTGTCACCGGCAGAGGAGCTTCTGTAAGATTACGGTGTGTGTAAGTATGGCCTTTTAAAAGGAACTCTTTCTCTTGCTTACGGCGATTTCAACCGGCACGACGATCATTTCAGCATTATATGATGGTGGAATTTCCTTCCATCATACATCCTCTCTCTCTCTCTAGTTTGTAGGACTTTTGATAGGATGGTGGTAAAAATCTTTCTCCGATTTTCCCCTTCTAACTTTAGCAATATATCTATGACATAAAGTAGTCAAACTGTGTGTTTCTAATGGAGTGATCAACTCGGTCTCTGATTTACTACAATAAAATGGATATTTCAACAATTTTATGACTTTGGGATACAGCAACTTTCCTCAAATTATTTTTTCCTTCTTCCTTCTCTCCTTGAAAAGTCTTGGACTTTACTATTATACTCCTCGTAAGAGCCCGTTTTATGAAGGCAAACTTAAGTTTTTTGGTAGTGGTACGCACCGAGATTAATAATAAAAAAAGAAAGCAATCTTATCAAGACGCCGCCGCCGTCATATTATATGTATTATAAACGGAAACGGTATAGAAAGAAGAAAAATAAGCAGCTGTCATGTAGTGGTTTGGTTTCAGCCTTTCTAACACACTTTCTTTTTTCGGAGGCTTTCTTCTCCTGTCTGCGTAAAAAGTTAAGATAACAACGGATATCAGCTCAAGTAGCTCCCAGCTTGGTTTTTTGGGTTTTACCCTGTTAGCCAGGAAGAATAGATCATAGATTACGGGTGATCATGGATCATGGATTTCAGGGTGTACCGCTGCTTGCTGCACTTTTTCTGTCTGAAAAGGCTTACGCATAAACAGCAAGCGCATTCTGTCTTCGCTTTCCACTTTATACAATATGATGAGATGATACTGATATTATTATATTCGTGTGTGAGAATCAATATCACCAGCCAGCTAACTCCTGTGTGTACTGTGTACCGAGAGAAAGAATGTGCGGTGTGACGGTAAGAGATCCCTGTACGCCAACCAAGATTACTTTTTCCTCTATCTCATAGAAACACAACAGCAGCCAAACACACTAGCAACAAACCCTCAACTCCCCAAAGCAGCAGCGTCTTGAACGGCACACCAGAGGAAAAACTATAAGATTCGTTTACGGAAACATGCTGAGAATATCGCTCACCATCCACCACCACGACCGCTAGAACAACTTCTATTCTTCTGCATGCATTATCATAGCGTATAACATACACCGTGTACAATTTCTTTTGCTTCTCGATCTTCTCGTTAGAAAATTATCCGGTTTCTTTTCACACTCTCACTACCATCATCACTGACTGCTACGAGTTGCGTACGTACATGAACATACCTTCTATACGAAATGCACCACCACCACCACACCACCATCCAAGCAGCCTCATCATGATCATAAAAACCGTACACTTACGCACGCATCCCTGAAAAAGCTCTCGTCTCTTTGCTCGCACCAAGTGTGTAGGTACAAGCCGATGATCGTGTCTCCTCATCGGTAAAGGACCAAAAGATTCAGTTTCATTTTAGCTTTGGTCGAGGGTGGATCCATTCTTGTTAGAGAGCGCGTATTACTCGTCGTCGCCTGTACTTTTACACAAGCAGAAATAAACGTGTGCTCTTTTTCCTACAGACTGTTTGTTGAAGTGCGTGTGCTTTTGTCAACTTTGTTTCTTTTACTCTCGATCTCTCCGTGAACTGCCACTGTTTCACCACGGCTGCTTCTGTTGTTGATTTGAACAACGAGAGAGTCAGAAACACAGGGAAAGGACATTTGATACGTATCATCAGACAGAGACAGACAGGGCAAGAGCATCTGTGTGTGTATGTGTGTTTGTAGCCGAAAAGAAAGGGGTTGTTACTGCTGCTGCTGTTGTTGAAGTTGCTTTGGGCCTTTTTCGTTCTCTCCGTGGCTCTATAAATGAGTGCTTGTACTTTGGGGACGTTTTTTAATGCCGCGGCTGCTGTTGTGTGTTGCTCTTAACTGATTTTTCATATTATCTCCATTTGAGAAGCATATTTTCTGTCATTTCATCATCAAACAACGACAGCGATATGTTCAGACAGACTTGATTACATTTTCTCGTTATGATTATTACTGCTCCTAGTAGTTTGTGAAAGGAGAGCAGCGCGATAGCAAAGAGAACGACATGTTTGTATTTTAATGTCTACTTTCATTGGATCGTAAATGCATCATCGTCATTTCTCGTCTCTCTCTCACCCGTCTTTTGCCCATCAACGTCGGGAAGGATTACAAGTATAATAGTTTTCCAAAGTGTATCACTTGTACTTTAACCGATCAGACAGGCATGAATAAAATGGTTAGTGTGCATAAAATATATTACACAGGGAGCGCATAAAAACTAAATCCAGTAGTAAAATAGTGTATGCTCCGCAAGTGGTTCTTCGTGTAATTACACTCCCACCACTACACACACACCATAGCGCTCGCACTCAGCCGTACACAGCTAAACACACAGAGCGCTACTCCTACTAGTCTCTCCAAAGAGATAAAAACTCCTATTTCCCTAATGGACTCGGGTGAAGGATCTTTGATTGATTGATGAGAATGTAATCTGTGTTTGTATATGTGTGCACGTTTTTGCTTGAGATCCTATTTCCCTGAAAATTTATAATCCGATCAGTTATTTGGTCGCTTATGCAGAAAAACAGACCGGAAAGAGAATTTTAGCAACCGCGCACACCACTTTATTTCCTACTCACTTATTTATCGTCGTGCGAGTGCAATTCAATATTGGGAAAGACATTGACAATTGCGAGAAGGAAGAGCGCGAGATAAATTATCAGTTTATATCAGCAAAAACAAGGAGGACTTGGAGCCTACCCGTTTTATGGCCAGATTTTCTCCAGCCATAAATGGTTCGCTCTTGTGGAATACTATCCACCATAAAAACAATCTTAGTTATTTTCTATTTACGACGACCAGTGTAAGTTCCCGTGTCCTGTCCTACATACTCATTTGCCGAGTTGTATTTTTAAAATCTGGTGGGTTTAGGCCGGTTTCGAGTTGAGAGAGGGAGAGATTTATTTACTAAAGTTGGAAAAGTAGAGAGACGATACTGAATGTGAAGTTCTCCAAGTTCACATTAAATTCAGCAAACAACATCCCTTATTACTTTAAGTAATGGAAATTGAGAACTCTCTGCCAGCAGCCTGTGTAGTTGTACCATCATCACCGCCACCACCACCACCACCAGTAGAGTTTTTGCAGCATAACTTTTTAATCATCCCAAGAGACTAGACAATAATCCAAGAAAAAAAACAATTCACGCAAGCACATGTTCCAAAAAAGACATGTATATGGGTTGGTGTGGTACACGTATGTACGTATTTTTTACCCATTTTAAAATAATAGCCAACTTTCAAACACTTTCATCTAACTTGGCTAACCAAACGCCGTGTCGTAATAGAAAAACCCCTTGTTAGCAAATGAACGTGTGTATATGTGTGTGTGTGTGTGCGTGTACGACTTGAAGCCATGCATGAAGACCCTGTGCACTTCTAAGAAAACTGTTTTCTAGTTTTTCAACAAGAAACAACAAGACAATCTCAATTTTGCAAAAAGTTTACTAGTCCTCGTCGTTCTTAAATAAATAAATAAACTGTAATATATATGCATATCAGTTTATTATAAGTTTGACTGAAAGCAAACCAATTTATTTCCTTCAACTGATACAGCCCCAACCTCTAGCACTGCCACTACTGCTGCTTTTATAAGAAAGCTTGTTAAAATAAAAACGATTGCATATTCTTGCTGTATCAACATCATCATCAGAAAGAGGGATCCTGTCTACCATTTTAACAGACAAAGACGTAAGAGGTGAAAAAGGGAAAGAACTCGAACGGAGCAAGTCATGCAGGACTAAGATTCGTTTTGCAAAAAAAACGTACAACAGAGCAGAGAATTGAAGAAAGACTTGCTTGCTGTCGCTGTACCGCCACCGCTTCTGCTGCTGTCGGCGCTAGAAGTCCTCAATGCCTTGTTTTCTTGGTAAGTAATGCAAATTTAATTACTTCTCTTCCCTTATAAAGACTCGCTGCTCTTCGTTCATTATCTTTTGCGCACACAGAAATAGAGTATGGCCACAATAAGCTTTTCGAGTAACCATGCTCGAGTAAAACCATAAAACAAAATAAGAAGAATAAATATGACAGGGACATGAGAATGTTTTCATAAAAGAAAATGTATGAGGGAAACGAAGAGAAAAAGCTAAAACTAGGGAGCTTTTTGAGAAATGGAAACGAATCCATCATTTAGACACATTTCGTATGGTTTGGTGATAGCGAACAGCTTACTTGTATGGTTTCTCTGTGATACTACTACTACAACTGCTGCCGCTGGCACCATGTACTACTTTTATCCTATTTTTTCGCAACAACTATATAGAGAGTGAAAATGTTACCACTGTGCGCTGTATGTATCTGTCTAGGTACTCCATACTTTCAAATATTTTCTTTCAGCGGTCCTTTTTCTCATGAGATATAGTCTTAAAGGACAATCAGAAGTGCCCCATGAATACAACCCATGACTTTTGTATACCCCATTTATGTGCGAGGCTCCAAAAATTTCCAGTCAAAGAGAAAACCGAGATACTATAAAACTCACTTTTATTTATCATCTGGCGTTATTAAGAAAACTGCTACTTCTTCACATCTCCGGCTCTCTTTCTTACCGACCACCATCACCACCATTAGCCCACTGCAAAGTGACTTGCCCTGAATGAGTTAGTCGTCTTGTGGTACATAGATTGGAAACTGTAGTGTGTATGTGTGTGTGCGTGTGGCGGTGATGTGGTATGTGTGTTCTCCAAGAGTGCGTAAATCCCATACGCACCATCACTAACACCACTGTATACCACCGTCGTCCCCATACAATGATCATCGTCGTGATCCTACCACAGGAATACTGGCAGTTCAAGGAAAAGTGAGAGCGAGACTACCCAGAGTGTAGCGGCGACATAATATTCAATAATAAAATAATGT
This sequence comes from Callyntrura sp. NNG-2020, assembly GCA_027744055.1. Lineage (NCBI taxonomy): Eukaryota > Metazoa > Arthropoda > Collembola > Entomobryomorpha > Paronellidae > Callyntrura > Callyntrura sp. NNG-2020. The sequence goes on from JAHZNE010005931.1 coordinate 15,451, forward strand.
GGAAGCGCAAACTTCCGAGCTGAGTCAAAGCCAAGTTTGCCACGCACACACACACACACACATACAGGCACACTCATATATCGATATTAAATTATATTGTAAAGAAGAAAGTTTCAATTAACTGGAAGACCCAGTAAAAGAAGAAAAATGGGTGGATCGTCGCGTTATACGCGTTTCCTTCTTTTCAACTTGTCTTGCTTCAGCAGATTTCCTGGAAAACCTAGTCTACTAGAGTCACACACTTTGAAGCGAAACTTTCTCAACTACATTGCTCCAGATACTTTAATAGCAGCAGAGAGAAAAGGGGGCGTACAACCCTATACAAATAAAAGGGATGATGATTATGAAGGTTATTATTATTAAGTATTAAGAATAAGAATGCTCATAAAAGGCTAGCTGTTCATGTACGAGCAGAAAGCAGAGGAAGAGAAAGACGACTTCCTTTTCACTTTCCATTCTCTCCTTGCTATAACGTATAAAATGACGTATAAAATGTAAACGTGTGCTTGGTTTAAATATATCCCCCCATATAACATATAAATTGCCAAAAATAGAGTTAAGGTGCAGAGGAAAATGTGAGGATGATATACCTAGTTGGTTTTTTGCTACCGTGCCCGTCTCTCTATTACGCACGTTGTAAAGTGATAGTATAAGACCGTTTCATTTTCCTGGTAGCAGTAGTTCATGTAATGATATTGTAACTTTGAACAAGAGAAAAAACTGCAGAGGTGGCTTAAACTTATTTTCTTTTAATTTGAATTAGAAAGTCGGTCTCTCCATTTCCTCCGAACTTATACAGATACAAACATCCTACTCACACATACACGTACGAGAGAAAAAAATGTTTCCAGGAAATGGGATGAATGAAGAAAGCTGAAAAGCAGCCAGTTTAGAAGAAAACTTGATTATTGTGTGTCACCCTGTCTAGTTGCCAACAACCCGTACAATGGACGCCTTTTCTTCTGCTTTTTGCTAAGAGCACAAAAAAAATTTGTGTGTTACTTTCTTTTTTCTTCATTCTTTCCTTTCTTAGAGTTTTTTCTCTCTTTTTTCAGTTTAGTTCCTGTGTAACGTATTCCCGTAATAGTTTATAGTCTATTTTTAAATTGTTTTCGCCATGTCATAAAGAAAGAAAAGGAAGAAAGCAGCAAAAGTCTGATTTTTTCAATTTTGCAAACGACTCGTTTGTGTTAATAAAGCTTTTGTTGTTAGTGGAACAGGCGTGTCCCTTTACGTATTTTTATGCGTATATTCATTGTTTGCACGTTGCGAAAGACGTGACATGTACTTTGACCCGAGCAAACTGACTGAGATTTTTTTGTTACAATAGTGTACGATGTGCGTATTATTACTCTTTCCTTGTTTGGTTAACATTCCTACCTACTGTGAATATATCTGTTTGTCTGTGTGTAGTTGTAAATTTTCTACAGAAATTTCTATACCTTGAGTCTTTTCTTTTTTCCCCTTTGAGACTAGCAAGACTACTACTACTATAACGGCGGTTAGAAGGAAAGTAGGCGATGAGTGGCTGGTGTCACGTACGTTTGCATATATATGCATATGATTGTGTTGTTTGAAACTATACCAAAAGTACCCCACCACTGCACTCATATGGGTACTTGTTGTTAAATTGAATCGTCAACTTTAGTGAAATGAGGATGACTATGCTCCTTTTGGTATTGCAATTGTCTATTCCATTCCTTTCAGGGAAAGCGGGTAACCAGAATATTTTCTCTGTTGTTGTCTTATGACTCCATGTACTATTCTTCTAGGGAAATTGAAAGGTCTCTGGTGGGCACACCCACATACACGTAACACACAAGAAAGTAGTGTATCAAGGGGAAAAACTCGAGAAAAAGGAAGGCACTTAGCATCACATTATTCATCCAATATTCCAACTTTCCCCGTTCCTATTATTTGATATTTAGGGAAATGATCAAAGTTTGTTTGTATTTTGCCAAAAAAGCAGTGAATGTAAAAGGGTAAAAACTTCCTGGAAGTTGCTTATTAAAATTTGGCTACGTACATTCATGTATGTGTGGAGGAGCAAACAGCAGGGTAAACATATTAACATGGACCATTAGAGAGAGCCGTATAAGGTAAAAGCTTTCTTGTTATGAAGGCTCCAAAGACCGGGGGTGCCCGTCATATAATTTAGGTATGCTATTCTCTACCGTGTAGAGGTACGTACATATTTTTTATTATTATCTGAAAGTATGTAACGAGCAAGAAAAAAAGAAAATGTTTGTTAGCATTTTTACAAGACTTTATATTCCATAAAAAGGGAAAGGGACTGTGAAGATGTTCTGCTGAAATCAATTTTATTCCCGCTGCCATTTAAGCATGTTAGTATCCAGCATAAAAGAAGAGATTCGAGGAAAGATAATAAAGCTCAAAAGTTGTGTGTGTTACTGTGTGTAAACTCTTTTGGGAGAAAAACAAGTAAAAATTGTGGCATACTTTTCCCCCAATTTAACTGCAACCGCCGTATTACAGTTACTTCTACAACTGGTGTAGTGCCGCGGCTGCACCGTTGTTGGGTTGCGGACATGGGGGCTGTTTGGGAATGAATTAGTTTTTGTGGAAAAGCTCCTTAAATGCTTGTTTTGGTCCAGAAAAACGTGTGATAGAGGAAACGGAAGTCATAAAACGAGTCGATAAAAACCACTACAGTTGTACCTCTTTTTCTCGCCTTTTCCTCTAAAAAAATACGCGCATATACATATACACCAGCGAGAGATAACAAGGGAGCAGCAGCCTCAAAAGGCGAGAAAAATTATCCGTAGGCGCAGAAGAGCTAGGTTGACTTACACTTTTTCTACAGTTGATTGTTTACCGTCCGTTTCTGTGGCCGTGTTGAAGGAGTGCGTAATTTAGATTAAAGAACCTGAACAACGGAAACCATTAAAAAGTTACCGTACGAAGAAGATGTTACAGACATGGGCTGTTTATCCAGTTTACATTATTTAGGGAATACATATTCTTATTCTTTCTCCAGCAGACAGCGTTGAGCAGGGTCCTGTTCAACATCCCCATTCACAGTTTACCCTGGCACGCCATGAGAACCGCTTGTGTATTAATATCCGAAAAGTAAATAAAATGATCGTGATTACATTATGTATGAATTGTGTCTGCCTATGTGTGAGATGAATGGCAGTGCAAGAAATTAAATCTCTGCTCTGTTGGTGGAGCTGAGAGTTGAGAAACGTAGAAAAAATAGTCTGTTTTTATTTACTTTTTTTCTCACTAAATAGTGGAAAATTGTATTAGTGAAAAGGCATGTACGCGTACAACAGCAGTACAGCCGTACCCGTTGCTGCTCTGAGGAGAGAGAGAGAGATTTCCATGTTTAAGCTTTATCCATTTAGTGAATTTTTTGGAGTGTGGAGGTCTGGAAAAATGTACGGAGGTTGTACAACGACGCACATTAAGACGCTCTAAATAACTCAAGCACACAAGATTACGCCGGTCTCCTTCCGCTCACAGAAAAATGATGATAAAGTCTGAAAAAGTAGATTTCTTTTTCTCAATGTGGTGCGGATGCCTTGCGTTACAAAATGCGTATGTCTAGCGTCTGTACGCGGTACGTTAGGACTTCCGTAGGGTATTTATTCCAGCGAGCTTATGGCTGTATAAACTTTGCACACAGAATGCAACAGAAAAAGCAGGCAGAGAGGCAACAGACACGTACGTTTTATTGGTTGGATACAAACCACTCTATTGTATCATATCTAAAGACATACTCTTCTCTCTCTCTCTTCTCGTTTTCTTCTTCTGGCTCTTCTGCATTTCCATGAATCGTGAATCAAACCATATCCCATCATCATCCCCAGCAAAGTAACCTTATACTCATTCTCAAACTCTTAAATAAATACTAGAGAGCAAAGCAAGTCTTCTTCTTCTCCGCTTCTTCTTGGTCTGGTAGATTGCATTCCCAGGAAAAGATTAGACAAAACCCCGAAAGCTCCGTTTGGTGCTGCCAGTAATGCCGAGGCTGCTAGCATCACGGGTTGTTCTGTGTACCTTTAAAAAATGCTCGAAAAATTCCAGACTTTTATCGAGATTTTTATGGACGAGTTATGGCATCGCGATAGAGTTTGCAGACAGCAACGGCAGAAGGGCAAGGAAAAAGTACAAATATATTATACCATGTGCATATTTCTGTGAGAGAGTTATAGTAGAGTCGAGTGTTCATGAGAGATTACGCAAACATACTACTCCTGTGTGTGTTCCAACACAAGGATAGCAGGTTTTGATTTGAAAATCTTCCAAGTGGGTGAAAATATGGGGACCGTAAGGAATGAAACCGAAACGGTGATATATATATACATCACTATTATGTACATAACAGATACCTACATTGAGTCCTGTGTGTATTCTTAACTTCTTGTGTCTAACTGCCACCGAGGAAAAAAAGAGAATCTATGCTTCATGTTTGTTTTTATTCCACCGCAAAGCATTCAAATATATGCTTTATTTGAGTACAGTCATCCGATACGATCTCCTTTTTCTGCAACGTTGTGTATGTACAAGCAAACCGAATTATTCAAGTGGAAGAAGAGATATTATTACGCCTGCCTGCGGCTTGTTTTTCCCTCATGTTAATCCTGTTTTTGCTAATTTTTTTCAAGCACAAATAAATCCACTTGAAAAACACTAATAGACCATAAGTTCTCATAACTGCTAGTCATGACAGAATATATGGAGCTATTCATATCTGCCCGTTCATTTATTACACCAAACCGCTGCGCTGCTGCTGTGCTTTCCAGTTACCTTGCGTGCCGTACAAAGCTTGGGATTTGGTAAACCCGATTGTATGCGTTTGCAAGGCAATGCATGATACGTTCAACAGCTCAAGTTGTAATTGGGAGTTTGAGAGTGAAGATAATCTCTCCCTTTAATTTCTTTGGATCTTTACAAAAGGAACGTAGAAACTTTAATGGAGAGTAAAAAAATGAGAAGTTTCATCGATTTTTTCCCGTCGGGTCTGACGGGTGAGAAGGTAGATATGAAAAGGAGAAAAAATTGATATGATGACAGACATAATCGGATGAATGTTGTAAAGAAACGCCCCATCAACAATCAACCTACCTTTCCTTCATCATTACAAGCGTTTTACGCCCAATTTAATCCTTCCTAGAGCTCCTTCGACCCTTCAAGATTTTAAAAAATGATAACTTTCACAAAAAAGACTTCTACTTTTTTTCTCGTCGTATAGCGTGATAATAGGAAATAAAATTCAGTACTTGAATGCTCATGTAGAGAGAGAGAGAGAGAGAGTTGATGGTGATGCTGCTGCTGGGAAGATGCAGGGATGAGCAACATTGTCTCACCGGTGAAATGGGTGAATCCCTCAAGGAGAAGGGTGATGCTAAATGTTTTGATGAGTTTATGACAACCGATGAAAAAACAGCAGCATCACCGCACCATTATCAGCGCTATTCAGACCGTAAAGGATGACGAGTGGGGATGAAGATGATAATGATGATAATATTATGTATAATAATAGGACACCAAAGGAATCCATAAAATGCCTCATATTATTCCCTTTTATTATGAGTCAACACATCATCATCATCATCATCCCCACCACCACTAGAGAGGATAGGCCATATTATATAGAAGGCAAGCTGTCCGCTGTCCATACATCTTTCATTATCCGTTCAATGGCTTCATTTCATTCCCAGAAAAAGGCTCTCTCATCCACCTGGTGCTCTGGTGGTGCGGTTGATGACGGGGAAATTGTTTTATAATATCGTATCGTCTCTATTCAAAATAACTTGTGTATATCTGCGTGTAACAACGTGTTATATAAATGTTCTGTCTGATTGTCAGTGCCCCCAGTAAAGAGATGAAAGCTTCCTCGTCGTCGGTAAATGTTTGTACACTGTGAGCAGGTAGTAAGGCATATATAAGTATGTCTGTATATGTACGAATTCTGTCTGAGAGCCGTCGTCGTGCATACAGTAGGTTTGTAGGTAGGTACATTTTTACATAATGCCTCCGTGTATGTACACGGAATTGGTAGGCGCTGACATGAAACTTCACTCTTGTTCCTTGTCTTGTCAAAAAATTCTAGTTTGTCTTGATTTTCTCTTTTGCTGTTCATCTTCAAAAAGAGGGGTTGCTATAAAGTTATCCGCTGTTCTGCGGAGTACATGCGTGCAGCAAGGCCTACACCCAAAATTCAACGAGAATGACTTCATAAGGGAGTTTTGTTCTAGGTAAAAATATCGAATTGAGGAAATTGATAAAGTCATATTCCCAGTGTCTGACCCTTACGTTTATTGCTGGGTCATGTAGAATGCACATTATGTAAATATGCATGCGCCCTATTCCACCATTCTTTACCATTTATTTCCATAACTTGTTAATTCCACTTTCTGCCTAATGGTAATCTGTTAAATCTGCTTTAGAAAAGTTCAATAGACTACAAGTGTAAATGGCCAAAGACATGAAGATTCTACTTGTTCGAATAATACAATGAGGTCATAATTTCTGTGGGGTTCATTGAAACTACAACCATGTTGATGTATAAATATTTTTTGCACAGATTTCGCCATTACTTCAACCTCTCATTATTTATTTAAAATGAATTTTTTGGTCACAACGGAAATATTATGTCAACAAACATGTTTGTTTAACTTTTACAGTCGTCTCAAATCCCACTCCATTTCGTTTTTTTACGATTTTACAAATCATTACGCTCGTGAATCATGTGAATTATATCGTTGTCATTTGGCCTGACTAAAAGCCTCATTCAAAAGAAGATATAAAAATGTTCGAAGTAGAATTCCTTTCGATTCTTTGCAAAAGAAAGAAAAGTCAGAGCACCAGTTAAGCGTGCTTCCTAATGACGATAGGAATACCACGATACATTTTTTCGTTGTTCCTTTTGTTTACTAAGAAGTCCAAACATCAAGCCTACGAGGTACAAACAAACATTTCTCCTTTCCCGTCTCTTTCTTGCCAGAAACGTGCTTGGTTTACAAGAAACACTACTGACAGCTAACGAAACGTACACATTGTAACTAATAACCGATCAAACAAAACTATACTAAGGACGGTATACTTGACTGTATGTATGTATTTATCAGGTCATTACTATCTGATAGATAATTGATAAATGTTTATTATAAACTGTAAACAATGATGATTACTAAAGTTCCAATTAATATGTTGCTAAAATGACC
>JAHZNE010005932.1:0-21251 GCA_027744055.1 Callyntrura sp. NNG-2020
GGGAAAATGGAAGCGAGTCAAGCTTCGGATAATTTTGTAATGAAGGAGTTTGACAATTTGTGGGCAGGGGCGAGAAGAAGCCACAGAGAAACTGGTGCTGGTGGTGTAGGTGGTTTAGGTGGAGGTATGATTCCGGGTAAAGGACAACCTTATCTAGCGTTCACTACAGGAAGAAGAGGGCAACTGCCTAGTAGCCGAAATTCTGCAGTGAACAATAATGGAATGGGAACCCAACTAAGAACGCATGGGGGATCTGCCGGTCACGGGACCAATCTTGGAGGTGTGGGTAGAATCAACATGGCAGAATACACTGCCGTCACGGATGCCCTTTCTAGAATGAGATTGCCAAGGACATCACCCCCATACTCGAATTTGCCAAATGAAGACTACGTTAGTGACACTGGGCACAGAAATAGACCCAATAGGTCACGAAGAAATACAGGGAGATTACCTCCACCACCCAGTGATTCTAGTTCCAGTGCTAGTCCTGTGTCAGATCCGGAAGATTTCTCCAGACCATCTAGACATAAGAAGAAAGGGGTGAAGAATACAAGCGTCCGTTCCAGACATCATCAAGGGCCGGGAGGTGGGCAAATTGGTACTGGGGTGGGAAAACAAGGGGGAAACAAGGCGATTTTTACCCCCATTCCTACGGTTCCAAAAGGTTTTGTTCCTTATCAGCTATCGGCGGATTCTGGAGTGTTTTCAGGATCGAGAAACAAGTCGCTAACGATGGAAGAGGGGTCAGAAGCAAGTTCCCCTGTAGATCCTGAAAAGAAATCGTTCCCGAGGTTGACATCAACGAAGGAGCCAGAACAACCGACAACGAAAAGCAAGGACAAATCCCGAAATAAGAAAGAGAAGCCACCAAAGAAGCTGACAAAATCAAAGTCAACCGAACAGCAGCCACAAACCACTCCTACTTTTGGAACAACTGTAAGTATTGAGTATTGATATTCATACTGGCAGTTCATTTTAAAGAAAATGCACCTGATTTCAATGGGTTTTTAATTATTATTATTGCATAACTTAGCTTGAAGACGCCACATCTGCCAATGGCATTCTGGAACGGTGTGTACGTTTTATTGAAGAGGAGGGCTTGGAAATGGAGGGACTGTACCGAGTGCCTGGAAACAGGGCCCACGTTGAAACGTTGTTCTCGAGATTGGCTGAGGATCCAAACACCAACATCCGAGCTTTAGATATTCCTGTGAATGCAGTAGCAACTGCGTTGAAGGACTTCCTGGCTAAGCGACTTCCACCACCTATCCCAACGGACATGATGGGTGAAGTTGAACGGGTATGCTACTTTGATTTTTTTTATTCTCTCCAAAATGTAACAACAAACTATACGTTATTTATTTTGTTTCTTTATTTGTTTCAGGTTGCTTTAATATCGGACAGATCACTGCGTCTTCTCGAACTCAAACAGTTTCTTCTTCACTTGCCCCCACCCAACTTCGCCGTGCTCCGCATTGTCTTTTCCCATCTCGTCCGCGTCCATAGCCTGCACTCTCAGCAGTATCAGTATCCACAACACCACCATCCTCACCCGCCTCCCCCTCCTCCTCCCTCCCAACTCCCTCATCATCATTCTCACCTTCTTCCTTTCGCCGGCGCAGCTGCAGTCGATGGTGCCTCTTCAGGCCACGACACGGACGACTATGCCCTAGTGTTCGGAGCTGTTGCCGGGGATCCCTTCCTTATGGACCCAGCGGCCAACCCTCTTCATCAGCGCCAATCCTTGGAAGTCCCTCCCCACTACTATTACTACTACCAACAACTCTACGCTGATAGTGGATTCTCCTCTGGACAAACTGGTACTGGTGGGACTGCAACTAGCTCGACTTCCAGCTTTAGAAGATCATGCTAGATCAATAAAAATCGTAAACACTGCTGACATCTAACGAGCTAGTGATTATACTCACGGCATCATAAGAATAATTCTACACGAATTATCTTCTTGACAGACCAAATTGACTTTTGGTAATGTCACTCAATTAAAACCTGATGTTAGTCATGTACGGGATCTGTTGGACTTTTTTATATGATTAACATAATATATATACAGACTAGTACGTACGATGTTTATTAACAGTTACAGACTAAAACTTTTTTCCAATTTATAGTCACAAGTCATCACAAAATTTTTAGTATTAGTTATAGGTAAACGTATAATATATTATATTGTCGCGCGCAGGCAGTAATGTGATTGCCAGATTTTTTATACAAATATCATGTCGCACAAATAATGAAGGAATAGTTTTAGGAAAATAGTATATGATATGCTGTGGACTGTGGACTTAGGCGTTTGATTAGGTGTTAGGTAGCTATTTATATACAAACTGTAGTACTATAGAAGCCATAGATGATAGATGTAATCCTATTTGCCAACCTGCTAACGTCGTTCCCAATATGTTGAAAAATGGTGTGTGAAATTGAGTATAATCAAACATTTGTTGATCTCACTAGTAAATGTTTATATAGTTGACCTTACATATATACCAATCATATATATATATATATATATATACAAAATTTGTATAAATGTTCCCTGAAAATGCGCTTCGTTTCCCTTTTGTAGCTTCCGCAGTACTACTACTAGATATTCTTGTACGTGTACAGGGTTGAATATAATTTTTGTTTTGTCGTTTTCAACATGATCAATCATCTTCATACGCTTGCTTTCCGTTTTTACGTTGACGAGTACATGTTATCAGCTTATTATTATTGCTCACTTAAGCGTAACTATAGTCTAGGGGAGAACAGGAGAGAGCATTTACTCTAATTCTACTGGAATACGTGTCATCATCGTCAGGATCGCCGTAATGTACGTTTAACAGCGTTGACGAAAATATTTTAGTTAACACAAGATAATATATATGCATAATAAACTCTGCTAGTATTGATACAAGGTGTTACAAGTTGGAGTTGTAAAAGTACAACTTTTAAGCAGTTATTATTATGTTATGATAACACAAAAGAGGTCAAAATGGCGTCTACGTGTGTAGAAATAAGCAGGCATTTCATAGATAGATAATATTTAGTTAGTATTAATTGCTGTAATTTTTTATACTGTTTGCGAGTAATCGTATTAATAATTCAAAGCGAGTTACAATTTAGAGGTATTGATGTCTGAATCATTACCCGGACAGGTGCATTGGAATTTTATATGGAGTATCTTTATACAAAGACTTCATGAAATATAAGAGCATTTAGAGGCATTTACTAAGCCCAACAGATAAGAACACAATGGTAGATTAGAAATATATACTTTCCATCGTCAAACAGAAAGTCTGTTTCCACTAACTATACTAATTTTGCAGCTAATTACTTCACTGTTTTAACTGTGAGAGGAGCATTCAGGACTCACTAACATGCACCACGAGAAATTGAACATTAGAAAACTTTCAGGGAGAAACCTCTGTGTTTCGTTGGGAAGAATTGTGTGCTCAGCTAGTAACGATCAGAGTAGGGTTACGAGGAAGCCATTCGGAGAAAGCAGGTGAGGCAGGTGCGTTTGCGCAGTTACACGCCCACATAGCCAGCAACAGCTTTGGGAAAAGGAGAAAACTTGCTTCCAGATTGGACACAGTTGAACGATTTTTTTCCAGTGGTGGCAACGTGAGAATTAATATTACTGCCTACCGACTAGCTGCATCAAAAATCAAAGTATTTATATCATAATATTCATAATAAAGATTGTGACTGTGTGTATTGTACTCTTTATTCGCACACCGCTAGGGTTTTGGGTAGTATACATTTTCTAAAACTGATTGCAAAACAGTGAGTCTGTCTTTAAGAATAATAGAACAGAGATCTTGTCTGAAACACATAACACTTTTGGTATGCTGCTGACAAGGCCGCATGGAAAGTGTTAAAACGTTGTGTCTAAACTGTGTAGCCTTGCATTTACAGAGAAAAAATAATACTTATTATTACTATTATTATCATTGGCACGTGTGTTTTTGTGCGTGTGTATGCACACACAACTAACATACTTGGAAATAATTACTACAATTTTGCATATTTTATACTAATTACTTACACAAGTAATTGTCGTAAATAGGGATAACTTGTTGCGCGAACTTGTGAACTGTGTGTCAGCATGCATGTGTGCGCCATTATTATCATTCTTATGATTATCCTACAACGGAACATACCTAACTCCATTATTCATTTTTAAACTAGTTAAACTGGCGACAAATTTTGAAATGTTTCACGAATATTAAAATGTGTAAACGTGTTGCACTGCACAAAGCACGATATCTTTGTAGGTGAAAGTGATCTCGTTAGTTAGCCGTCAATGAATGCTAAGTTATTCGCGGTTATTTTCCATCTCAGTTCACTTCAATCATACAACAGCACCTTTTGCGTACGTAAAATACGCATGCATACACTTCTCATTTATTACGCACCTTTTCTGTAGATGTGCTCCATATTTTGTTATGTAGGAAAATATATATCATCAAGTGTAGTTCTACAAATTTATTGAAACAAGGCGAATTAGGTGGAATAGTTTTTTTTCGCTGAACGAAAGCAAACATGAAAATGTGACTAATTAAGCAGGCGTATCGAGAGATGATGATGAGATGATGTAAAGAGAATTACAATGAAAATGCGTTACCTGGAATTTGGTATTGGTATTGTTCATTCAGTAAAAAATTTTCTAAGAAAAAAATGTCAATTGATTTTTGTATTTCGAAATAATGGTACTCGTACAGAGAGATAAACTTAATGCACGTAGAAGATTGAACAATGGGATAAAAATGATGATAGTATTACTTTTAGTGTGTAGGAGGAAAACAAGAGATATATTATTGTATATTGCATAACTATTTGTCTACTTGAAAAGAGTCATGTGACTAATACTAAAGTGAACTAAAATGTAAGTGAAAATCAAGCAGTTTTTTTTACAAAAAAAAATTCTTCACCAATTGGCAAAGTACTTATCATCCGGCATCTTGCCAGTATTAGGACGTGTGTATATTTATTCACATAAATGAATGTTCAATGATGAGCAATTGACGATGATACAAATGGAAGGGGCAATGTAAGAGTCACGTATAAATGAGAAATTGTATGAAAGTTGATAAGCATGATTAATTGTTTCAAAACAAAATATCTGAAATTTTTCTCTATAGACGGTGTACGATACGATAGGCTGTATATTCATTAATGCTAAAAAAATTAATTAATTAAAATGCACAGCCACAGCAAAACAACTATATATGTTTACGGCTCAATAACCTGTGTATACAAAAGAATGTCTTTAGATTAAACAGTAAAGTTGCAATGTAACAGTAACGTATGCGTACATATTTGTGTACCAATCATAAATTTATCGGACATTTAAATGGACTATATTTCTTAACTGGTGTATAAGACGCGAAGTAGGGATTTAAACATTCCGTTTGCGTGTAGAACATGTCGCTAGTTTTAAAAAAATGTATGTTCACAAATAGTCATTTATGTAATTTACTATAGAGGTACAGATGAAAGAGTCAACATCACTGTGAATGAAAAAAAAATTGAGTCTTTTAAAAAAGTCACGATATTAGCTTTCTCTGACATTTTTACAACGACAAAATTACGTTGAGAGTCAAATGTCAGTCTTTCTTGACATGGTATAAATTTTTGTATTATCCACGATATTCATCTTCTCTTGTTCAAATGCGTAAATAAAATCAACGTAATTTATCATCATCTTGTGGTAAAAAAACGTAAATACGCTGTAATCAAATTTTGAAATGTCAGTGTTTGAGAAGAAGATGGTAAAACCGTAATACCGTATGTAATAGCAACATTAAACAGAGGATGACGCTGTAAAAAATGTCTAATGAACTTATGGGACCTCTCTGCTAAAAAAAATCTATAATAATATATACTGCTGCTGCGTATTATTTTAGCTATAACTTGTACATGGACTAGAATTGTCATAAAAATGGAAGAGATGAGAAGAAAAAGTATATATATGTTGAAAACTAAAGCTCTGCTAAGATTACCATATAATCTTGTTGTCACACACAATCATCAGTGATTTATCTTGTCACGTTTTTTAGGTTTGTAATAATTGACGTATAGGATACAGCGTAGGATAAAACTTGTATAAAGAGAAAAGAAAAATATCTCATTTTTTTGTTTTTTTTTTGCTGTCTTGCTTGTAGCTGTGTGTAAATATTTAGAATTTATAAACGTAATACACAATAAATTATATATATTATATTCTACCGCAAAATAATATTGGTATATCCATCCTGTAAACTGAAAACCTAGTACATCTATTGATTTTTACCTTGTACTGTATACCCGCGTTACTTTTAAAATACATATATACTTTGTTAGGTGTGTTGAAAAAAACATGGGAACTGATATAAAAAAAGAAAATTATTCCTTACTAAAATGTGCTTTGTCTAGTGCGTCGTCAAGAAAAGATGAGAAAAAATTCCAGTCAAGTCATTAACATTTTATTATTATAATTGTTACAAATAATAATTATTATTCTTATCATTACCACCTATGGAATAAACCCAATCTATATTGTATATTGTACTTGTACTACCTACTACGCGGTGTAAATATGATACACAAAGAAGTCTATACCTAGCTATTATTATACAATTTATTTAGACTAATCATCGTAGATAATTTGAAACATGAAATGTGTTAAAAGCAAACAGCAGTGGCCAATTTTTCTCGAGAAAAAAAGTTTTTGTGTCAGGTTGCGAGTGCGTGCTCTATTTAAAAAAAAACTCGACTCGTCGTGTTTAATTGCAGGGGGCTGAAAGTTGATCATAGAGCGCGAGTTAAGATTATTATATATAATATGCATACCTAAATACTACAAGTACATTTAAATTGCTACTGTAAATGTACACACAGGTGAAATATTACCAATTATTATGATGAATGTGTGGAGTGAATTGAATTTATTATATGAACAAATTTATATATACATATTATATGTGTGCATATAATAATAATATATTATACAGGAGAAAATAAATGTCGCGTCAGTCGCGTGTATGCATAATTGATAATATATTACTGCACACACACACACGCGGCGAAATATAAATGAATTGTCGTCGTGTGTGCAACAATATAAACTGTCAAGTTTTAAAAGTAAGTATTGCAAGATACTATATTGCAAAAGGAGAGGGAGAAAAAGAAAGAAAAAAATTGTTCGCCATGCGGCGCAGCAGCAGGTACTACGAAAAAAACGAAACGTTTTTAAGGTACGTAACATACGGATATAACAAAAATGATACTAAATATTCCGAAATGTAATGTTGTATACACGATGAAAAGTATATTATCGTATGGAATTGGCATGTCAAGTTATTATTATTATGATGTGAATCAACAGTTTATTATTATTTTATCGTCGTGAATGGTTAAAATAAATTATTACTATATTACCAATACTAAAAACGGTTTACATTCTTTGACTTTATTCGTTTCTAATCGTAGATCTGCGACACCTAACAAAATACATTTATCCCGTATGCCCTATTTTTTGCACACAAATTGGCACTTTCATGCGACGTATTGTATATGTCAAATGGGGAGTACTGAGAATTCCGATAAAACGAGCAGGAAAAAAGGCTTGGTAGCTCTCTCTCTCTCTCTCTGTTTCTACCACTCGACTCCACGTACATACTACTTCGCCTGTAATAAAAAAGTTTTGTTAACCTAGTTTCCAGTAAAAAAAACTCCATCATCACGACAGGTTAATCAATAATCGTGTAAAAGTTTGTTCTGGAAGATGCACACATAACAAGGCAGGTGCAGTTTTGCATTGTTTACACGTACGGCGTGCCGGTAACATGGCAGATTCATCAAAACTGTTTAAGGATGTGAGAAACATGCTAACTTTTATTATTTTTACGCTACATATATTTATTTTAATGGAAAGAGTACAAGAGCTCTAGAGGTTAGAGTTGATTAACAATTTTTGCACGGTAGACAGAGGTGTCATAGAACATGATATTTATTTCAAGTCATTAAAAGCTACTACGACAATAGTCATGTTTTCCTATATAAATAATTGATTGGTTTATTTGCCTCGTTATCAGCTTCTCTTGCCAATTTTTCTTCCATTCCCGTCTTCAATTTAATAACAAGGAAGTGATCGATAATGATAACAAGGAGAGGAGAGAAGTAAAAAGTCGATTTTTATTCTTTATATTTAATGGGCATAGTATACACAGGGTGGCGCTGGCATTGAAATTTGCATATCATTACTTTTATTTGACCATAAACACATTAATGGTTTCGAGTGACTGATTGGCTTGCGTCGCGAATTGTGACGGGGATAAACTAGGTAGATACAAATTGGCCCTTTTGTTAATTACATTGAAATCAATCATTTTTACTCCAGGGAAGAACGTCGTAGTACTGGCGGGGCTGTTGTATATAGAGATAAAAAAAACGCGGCACGTTTACAGAAGGAGTCATATTACGCTACGCTGTACACGTAAGCAGGATACAGTTTTGGTGGGATGACCATTGATTTTTGATTAAGTATTTGACCAAGGATGTGGTATAATGAATCAACAAAAGAGCGGATATGTAAATTCATTGATAGAAGATAAATGACCAGAAAAAATCAAAGCATTAAAAAGCCATAATGACAATGAAGGTAGGCGAGCCATTGGCCAACTATCGACTCCCTGAGCAAAAAGGTTACTTTAGGTTTTATTGTTGTACTTTTACAAAAAGATCTTTTGCCGTGAAATAATTATTATTAATCTTAACGAGCTATTTCGATAATCAGGACGGTATGATTGGAACACTGATGCCCTTTCCTTTTTCGTGCCCTGTGGTGCAATCATAAAAATATTCATTCAAGCTCACAAGACTAATATTATGCTACATAAATATACAGCCAATTTTTTTCCAAATAAATGCCATAATTATAGCATGAACAACGAATGCCATCTTTACAATTTTAGTCTAATCTGCGCTCCTCCAGAAGAGGTAAGAAAGAACCTACAAAAATCACCCCAAGAAATGAAATGGCTTCTTAGAAATTGCATACAACTTGCGCTGAGTGGTCTATCTGCCTTTTTTCTACCGTATTATCATTTCATCACGTAATATCGTCATATCACATCCACATCAATCATTCGCTTCATCAATACCTTCTTTCATCAATTCATCATTCATTGAGTCACCTCTCCCCTCTGTTGCCATTTTCTTCCTCTCCCTCAAAATTCTACGAAAGAGAGCTTAACGATGAAATGACGCATTTTCTGTCCAACTCTAGGAACTGCGAAATAACAGTGGGAATTCTACCATCGACCATCTCTCTCTGGCAAAAAACCAAACACGCAAACCACAAGTAATCATATAATCATATTCATAACCATAATCATAAAAGTGTATTCATCTGCCAGTGTCGTAAAATAAAGTAGTTTGAAATTGTGAGCGACGAAAAAAAACAGCTAACGAAAATGAGTAATGGGCTGCTTAGGTACATATATCCATCCCTTTTTAATATTTATGTTACAAATTTTGTGAAGTGGCCAAAGCCAAAAGAAAGAACCAGCAGCAGCACCAACAACTTTTAAGAAGGAGTCTCTGGTTACAAGAAGAGAGGTTTTGCATTTAAAACGAAAATTGCAACAGAGAGTTATGGCTGGGATGAGTGAGTGATGGACAACGACGATACAAAGCATGAAATGCAGAACATGGAAGATGATGACGATGATGATGAAATGATGAGGTTATATTACAAATTACAAATCATACAACTCCCTTGGACTCCTATTAATACATTCCTCACATTATTCATAGACACAAGTAGTTTTTAGCAAGAGAGAGAGAGAGAGAGAGAGAGTGTGTGTGTGTATGTGTGTTTGTATGCTCCATGCCGTAGATAGACTATATAGGTATAGGTACACACAAAAATAAGCGTGATATAATCATCTCGCAACTCTTTCTTAATGGAATATTACTTACTTATTATTACCTACTTAAGAGGAGAGGACGACTAAATAAAGAGGCAAAAAGTGGTCACTCACCACAACAGAGCGACTCTTTGGCGAGTTAACGATTTTACTGTATTTTAATGTAACAGTGTACTAGTACAATATAAATAGTACGACTACAACATATCCCCTATTTTATGCATAATCGCACACCAACTTCATCTTATCGTTCCCGTGATGATAAAAGGTCTCTTTCTGTCGTCTATGTACCTGTTTGTGTGTGTGTCTCAATCTCAAGTCAGTTCTCTGTCTGCTTGTCTCTTTCTTTGTGCTGCTATATAACTCAAACTCTCTACCAACACCAACAACAGCCACTATTCTCTCTCTCTCTAATCGTTCACTGACTGTTGATCATATCTGTCCCATAACCAGTGACCCGACTACCCGATACTGTTATAAGTGTAGTCATGTCATAATAATACGAAGAAGTCGAGCTATATCCTATATCCTTACTGATTTACCTACCTACATTTAGACAGCTTTATAAAGGAACATTTTAAAGAAAGGAAAATCCATTCATTACACACAGGAGACATGTCCATTTAAGAGACTACTAATAATGCTCTGATTGTTACAAGATGTGTGTATGTCTCCTCTATTATTAATAATAACAGGCATTCACTCTCTATTAGAAGCTTTTAGCTGGCTTTGTGTAACCCACCAGGCGACTCGGCACTCCACTTTCAATGCGTAATACACATAATGCCTTTTTATTATTTGAACACGACAACACGATATTGCTTATGGCCGTGCCACAGCACATTATCAGCAGCAACCCAACAACAACCAACAAAAATATATCTTCAAAGGAGAAAAAAAATTGTATTTAAATGCCTTGTATTTAAAAAAGAAAAAAAGGTTACTCCTCTCTCCCTGTAACTAACTAACCTACTATACTCGACTGCGGCTCTCTCTCTCTCGCCCTCTGCTGTTGCTTTGTTGTCGTTGAATAAACCTCGCAGGAGGAAAAAATTCTCCTCATAAAATACGGTCGTATAGATTGCCAATGCGGCGTTTATTTAAACATAAGTGAGTAAATAAGTAAAAAGAGATTTTGTGAATGCACAAGAGTCATCTTATATGCTCATATTATTATCTATTTTTCTCACCGATATACCCCGACCCACCGATCTGTGATCTCTGTCTGACTCGCTATAATATAATGTTATTATCCGCGTGTACGTGGTGTGTGTGCGAGTCGTGGCAAAAAATGGTTTAGGATTTCGATATGTGAATGTGTGTTTATTTCATTTGCTGAGAGATCATGTCATACATACATGTGAGTGAGTCTCTATCATTTTCTACGTACACATTGAGCAAACAACCCCAACAACAGCCTAGAGAGTTCACCTCTTCGCCGCCGCCGCTGCTGCTGTGATGCTTCTTCTCCGTAATAATAATATTATATCCATCCATCCTTCTTACATACCTTTTTTAGTTTACTTCATTGGAATCCATGATGATCATTCTCTCTCTCCCTCTCATTCTCCACATCTTTCGTTATGTGATCATGATCATATACACAAGAGTCACCTCTCTCTCTCCATGCATGCACGCAACCGTGTGTTATCCTACCGCTATCCTGTTATTTTTTCCACACTCAAATACATACACATCTTCTAACAAGCAGGACATCATGCAACCATTGCGATTCAAACCATTGTCAGCTCCGTCAGAAAACTTTAAACACAAGAAGAATTATTTCCTAGTATTTTCATGAGAAAAAATTTTTCATGTGGAGAATCAGGCAGCGCGACTCGACTAGTCGCGCTTGGTATAAAGTGTTGGAGAGCATACAGACAGATTATATACCTACACGCACATACATATACGCAAACGGGAAAAACGCATCACCATCATTATATTATGACACGATCGCCCAACCAACCCAACGAGCAAACTTGCTTTTCATTTTCTAACTCGCTCACTCAAAAACTCAAAACGCCTGCTGCATTCTCTCCAATTGGTGTGCACATATTTTTTCACTTTTTAAATCACTAACAGGAACAGCAGCACTGGCACTACTATCAGCAGCAGCAGCAATAACAACAACAATAACAATATGCGTGTACAGCTACCAAATCTTACTCTCCGTCCTTAATAGCAGCAGTAGTAGTAGTAGTAGTAGCTGTCCCTGCGAGTGTATGCTTCATCATATCATAAACATCATTTATGTACCTACATATTTGTATTGTGTTCGTATTTGTCTACGGCTAGCTTTTATCCCCACAGACCTTGTAAAAAATAAATATTTCATTTCAACGGGTACTACTTCTCCCATATACACTGCACTGGGGGCACTAACTCTTCTATAAACCATGAGAGCAGAGCGCGGCTCCAATGTAAAATGTATGTGAAGTATGCATGTATCAAACATGACAATAGCATACCTAAAGAAATGCTAGCCCTTGAAAAAAAAACGACCGTACATTTTTCCTATTTACTTTTCTTTCTATATTTTTTTCTGGCCTTTCAGCAGACTGTTGTATGAAGCTGATGATGACGATGACGACGACGACGGTGCATGCATACATACTAACCAAAGCAGAAGCAGCGGAGAATTTTTTTCTTCCTCTCTCTCTCCTCACACACAAAAACACAAGTAATCAGGAGTAGTGCAGTGTTAGTGTTGTTGATGTTTCAGTTGAAAAAGGGAAATAAAGGAGTGTGCATGTATGCATTTTATACTCTCTCGCGTCTCTCGCACTCTCGTACTTATGATTACGACGACGACGACAACGTTCGTGTTGACCGTGTGTAAAGAAGTCTCTCTATATCCAATATAGCTTCCTCCACAACGCGACACGAACAAAACAGCAGCACCGTCTGTCTGTATACATTCCTCCCTACTCTCTTCTGGAAGGGATAAAACGCGAGGAGAGAAAAAAGAGAGAGAAAATAGGTATACACTTACATTATATAATCATGCCCTCCCGTTTTTTACTCCACACAACAACCAAGACTCCTCCATTTTTCCCCGAGTAGCATAGTAAGTAGTAAGGAAAGCATCGATAGGCATAATATACAACAAAATAGTTGATGGTGTAAGTAGCACTTTCAAAAGAGAGAGAGAGAGAGAGAGAGAACATAATCGCAGAGTAGTCTCCTCGATTCTGGTTATCTCTCCCCCCTCTACACGCAGAGACTACTCCATTTCCCTTTCCATTCCTTTATATAATATATATGTATATAGATATCTATGTAAGTTTCCATTCATTATTACAGAGAGTAGTAGCAGCAGAACCTTTGCTAGCTGAGCGGAACATACAACGCAACACCGCCGCTGCACCTACTATATACCACCATCATCAACTCCAACGTTGGAACACTTTTTTGTTGAAACCGTTGGAAGGAAGGAGGAAGTTTGGGTGCCTACTTTCTCGGTGTGGAGGAAACATACGAAATACTAGAGACACATACAGTGGCATACTCGTTAGTTATTAGGTATATTCCTTACCTACCTGCGAGCTACTATTACAAACCGATATATAGAAGACGATCTAAGCAATAGGAGTAGTAATAGTAGTAGTAGTACTACATACACTAATTTTTTTATAACCACCTTTCTCGCTCTGCTAATATTTTTCGAACAAGTGCAGTGCCCTGCTGTATGTGTGTTCCACATAGATCCTCACACCACCACTTTCATCATCGTCGTCGTCGTCATATTCTTCTCTCTTCGCTGGCTACGTAGTAATAGGATAAATTTTTGTGGTGGAAAAAATGAGATTGTAGCAGGAGCAGCAGCAGCAGTGCCAGTGACTTGTTGTCTGCTTTTGCAGTGGTCGGATACACACCAGCATCACCTAAGGATACTCGAAAAAGGCAGCGTTTCCAAACTAATAATAATACGTTCATTTCTTCATGATGGTCGTCATCAT
Source organism: Callyntrura sp. NNG-2020 (assembly GCA_027744055.1). Taxonomy (NCBI): domain Eukaryota; kingdom Metazoa; phylum Arthropoda; class Collembola; order Entomobryomorpha; family Paronellidae; genus Callyntrura; species Callyntrura sp. NNG-2020. The sequence goes on from JAHZNE010005932.1 coordinate 13,877, forward strand.
CATTGTAGTGTGAATACTGTGTGCAAAAAGGGCTGCTTTCTGGAAATAGTCACCAGATATTATTATTATGATGATGCGAGTGGAAAGAGCGTGAGTGTGTGGAGGAATCAATAACGTTGGATATTATATATTTTTTTGGAGTCGCCACCACTATACCGCGACGATCTTGGTGTCTTCGTCTTCACACAAACACTACTGAAGTACTGAGTGCCAAGGGAAGTAGTAGAAAGAGAGAGAGAGTGAACTGTTCTGGTAAGTACGACGATAGAAGCAATGTCGGTGTCGTAGTAGTCGTCGTATTTGTAGGAATGTTGTTGGAATTGTTATTGGAATCATCTTTCCTTTGCTACCACCACCAACAACACACTGCTGTTCCTGCTCTTGCTTGCTGCTGTTGTTGAAGCTGGGATGCTACAGAAAGTCAACTAGAAAAGGAGAGTACGGACTGACGAGTGTATTCGCAAAGCCAGTAGTCGCAAGTATGGCGTTCCACCGGGAGGAACTTTTTACACTGCTCCGTCGCTGCTCTTCATTATTATTGTGGTGTACCGCTGATAGCGATTCCTGTAAGGCTGCTGCCATCACCGCCACCACCACTGGATTGTAACTTTTTTTATTCTACCTCAGTCGGTGTCTCTCCAGTGCGCACAACAAAAATATATATTGTTGGGTTTTCCAGGGAATTGGCCTGTCAACCTAGAGAGGTGTTTTCGTTTTCCAGGTTTATCCGATAACTGTTCTCTGTGTTGTTTCAAGTTTAAAAATTACAATCGTAATAAGTAACAGTGACACTGGCGGAGTAGTTCTGGGAGAGAAATAGAAAAGCATAAATAATTTTGAGGTTGATTGAGTAAAACGAAATTTGTGTTAACGCTCTTTGCTGTTTTGTGTGACTCGGTGTTTTATTGATTCATTTTTGGCGGTCTGTACTGTTCCGGGGGGATATTTAGAAACACGACAGTTATTTGGTGACTCATCAGGAATTCCTGTGCAACCTTGTGATTCTCCAGTTTACATCGTATCCAGATATATGTATCGATTAGTTTTCGGTGTTCACCCAGAAAATTAGGACTATCTGTTCTGGAACTGACAACATCGACATTGGCATTGTACGGGAGAGAAAGAGGATCAGGTGATTTTTCGTTGTTTTGGTACTTAGCAAAAAACACACCTGTCCGTCTGGCTCCCTGCTCGGTCGCTGGAGAATACCTAAGTACTTCTCTCTCTGGGTGCGTATTTTATGCGTATTGATTGACAATTTATTTGCGTTTACACGACGCTTGGAATGAGTATTCTTGTTAGCAAAGAAAACACGTCGTGTTCGAGTGAATGAGAGTTGTTAAGAGTTTGATCGTTTTTGCCAACAAAATAGGAAAGTACTTGTCCTTGGTTAAACGAGTGCACTATCATCATCATCAACAACAACGGCAACAACATTAATTTAAAGTGGTCTACTAGAGAGTTGTAGTCAGTGGACAAAAACGAACACTAGTGAACGCCTTTCGTTAAACTGTGCAACATTATTAACAGTTGGCAGGAGTGTGGTTGAATAAACGGTATCGAACTTAACAGCCCATTATCCTTAGCGCGGTGTGTCATCATTACAGGTAATTTTAATGGAAATATAGTCTAGTTGTTAGATAGTTTAAGTATCTACAGTTTGGTTTAGTAACTTCTATTAATTTGAACGTGGGGAAAATTAGTTTGTGTCGTTAAGATTATCGATCCCCGGGGTTCCACATTTATTGCCAAACGGTTGCAGAATAATCGCGCAGTTGGTTTAATTTAAATTTAATGATCAGACACTTTTATTCTCCTTCGTTGCTCCTGTATTTTTCCAGCCTGCATGTTATCAAAAGGTTACAGTTAGTAAAACTTTAACTAAATAAGTATTCATGTACAAACACGAGGTTAACCTCAATAGCAAAACTCGTCGTAAGAATGAAAATGAAATGGAGTAGAAGCTAGGGGAAAATTTAGACTTCAACTTGACTTGTCAGTTTGTCTCGGTGTCTCGGTTGCCTTTTATTTTTGTCAGTTGGGAATATCGATCCGTTGCTGCTGGAAAATTTTTGTATTTTGTGGAAGGGAACCAGCCACATCAATTTATTATCCCGTCAATCATCATCATCGTCACTCGTGTTTCCCACGTCATTTTCTCCATTAAAAATTCAAACCGGGTAAATGGTAATGGTAGTAATAACTGAAGTTTTACCTCATGCTTGCCGGACTGCCAGAGAAGGAAGATAATTGTAGTTGGCAATTGTAATTATTTCAACATTTTCTTGTCACCTTAAACTGTCATCTCCGGGATACTGTACGCCTTGCCTTGGACATAATTAACAGTCTTAGTCTTACCAGTTTTTACTTGAAAGAAGCAAAAACAACAATGCTATTCACTATTCAGTCAGTCACTTATTTTCATTTCGATGCGCAGCTAAATAAATACATACATTAGCGTCAATCATAGGTATACGGGTTTACTTTTTTAATATATTTACAACCAAATATACATACCTAAAAACCCAAATTCTTATAGGTCGCCTCTATAATGACAGTAAATTGATTAGTTTACCTTTTGGCTACAATTTCGCAATTTGCCTAAATAGCAAATTACAAAACAGCTCTTGACTGGCACTACAAAAGCTTCATCATTATCATCGCCTTCGTCAGGAAATTCATGCACCGTCTCGTAATCATACTCATAGCCGTGTATCATCATCATGCCTGGCCTTGAGAAAATAGAAAAAAAAACATTTTATCCACATTTTTCCTGCCTTTTTCGTTTGTTTGGCATTAAAAATGAATGAATCCAAAAATGGCAAAAAGGGCCTTTTGCTTTTTTCTCTCTTCCTGATTTGCACTGCACACCAGTCTGGTAGTGTGAGAGCGAGTGTGCGAATATTATGAACGATATTACCATCACTATCAGAGGAATGGCAGGTCGTAGAAAACAGGGAAAGATATATGAAAAGATAAAAGAGAGCAAAAATCGTGATGCGATGGTCTCAATGTATTCTGTGTATACACCGTGGCAAAAGACAATTAACCTTCACCTTTTGTGGCAGTTTACGTTGCATTTTTTGAAATGCCTATAAGTATCCATTCACAAGCGGCATAAGTGTAGTCGTCATCACCATCATCATCGTCAGTAACAAAACAGCACTTTTATGTGAACATTTGTAACGAAAACGCTGATATCATTATATCACGCCACAGGACGACGATGTATCATTTATGCTCGCCATATAAATTGCTGGGCTCTTTTGCTACCATATTTTGGTCATTCATTCACAAAAAATAGTGACATGAAGAGTCGAAAATTAGGTGTATGGTCATTTTTCTGTTCGTATAAAAAATAAACGTTTTGGTTGTAAAAATAAACTTTATGACAGACAGACTTAGATAGCCAGCAGTACAGTCACAACACAACTGTGGTTGGTATTTTAATTAAATGTTTTACTACTGTGCTGTGTAATAATAAATGTAGTCGCAGTCGCATTTTGTAGCCGCGCACTCGTCGCAAAAAAAGGCGTTCAAGTTAACAAGAGACAGTGAACCAACGACATGACCAAATTTCCAACAGAGAAAAATTAAAAATTAAAATGAAACGCGGTAGAAATGAATTATTTAACAGCTGAGGAAAGCACATAATTTTACTACGTGCTCATTGCACAAGAAAATATTGCACGATCTGATCTGATGTAGATGAATGTACAAGGAATTCATTTTATTTATTTTGGTTAAAAAAAGGTTGAAATTTGCCGATCTTGCTAAATATTTGGTTTTGTAAATATTATATTTGTTCCCAGTTAAATTATTACTGGAGACAGGAAGAAAGCTTGACGTCATCTCAAAGTGACGGAGGACGTGAATAAGCCGTATATTGATAAACATCTTTTTGTATACCACAGCGTATATAATGCGGATCTACGTGGTCTGTTGTATTATTGCACAAGAGGGAGGTGGCAAATTTTTTCATCTCTGAGCTCATCGTTTATGAGGTATTTAGTACCAAGTAAGCACCAGCGACCAAAGTACAGATAAATTTTGATGACTAACATCAACTCAAGCAAAGTTAATAAAAGGCACACAGGCATCATCAGAGGCAACATAACTATAACTTACTAAAGCCTACATCAGTTGTAAGGTTCCGACCAATTGAGGAACAAGTACGTAGACCATTCCAGTTAGTTTGAGTTTGAGTAAGATCGGATGACATTGCCACACTCCCCCTTTTCATTGGTCATATCATAATATCATTATTGTAATTTATTCGTTCATCTAGGTAATTGGCAATTCATTAAAACTTTTTCGACATTCTACTGCACAGTAACCAAGAAGGGAACATCAATTCGAATTGTAAGCTTGGAGTTTGTTCAGATCCAAAAGTTGGAGAAAGCCTTTTTCATTTTTTTTTCTCGCGAAAATACTCTTTTCATCTGGCAGTTTATTCCTTTAGTTACTTTTCTTCCAAGGAAGAAATAGCAAAACGTGAAAAGATAAAAAATATATGCTACTCTCCAGTATTGCGGACTAACACGTGCTTTACTAATTTTCAGAGACATTCGTCCATCTCACGTGAACTCTCTCTACAAGATAGACAGGTGAAGACAGACGTGTGAGTTGCAAAAAGGCTTATACTATATACCCTGCTCTCGCTGGAACGATATCATCATCATCAAAGATCAAAACAGACTTCAATCCAATTTAGTCACAGCCAAGTAAACTGGAGCACTCTTGCGAAAATTATTCGGCTTCCCTTCATCTTCCACGTCGTCTTGCGCTGCTTGGTCGTCACTGCGTGTTGCGAAATGAATGAATAAATAATATAAATGATTATTAAACAAGTGCGGGTTTCTTCATAGTCTTCATCATTATTCGTCGTGTATAGTGTGGCCCTGGTGTCAGTTATCCTTTAGAAAGCTAATCCGATTTCGAGAGGATTCTCAGAGCAAACTTTTCTTTTTCTTTTTTGCGACAGAGAGAGAGCAGAAGGAGAATCCAAAAGGCATCTCTGCTAAAAGTGTTCTTGTTTCTTGAGTGCGCGCCGTCATTCGGTGGGGTCCTACTATCTAAACACCTATTACACACATGTCCCACCAACAACTTGACTAGGTCTCTCTAATACTAATCAGCTAAAAGGGTTGTGACTTGTGACGCATGCATGTCTGGTGACATCCTCCAGTCAGGCCAGGGTCATCCCATTTTCCACCGTGGAGAAGAAACAACATACATAACAAGACAACAACCGAAAAAAGCTGCTGCTTTCCAAGTTCTCTAAACTTCTAGATAGCTAGATAGTAGATAGTTTAAGAGTGGAACAGCTTCACCACAAACAGCTATTGTTACTATTGTTATCCTTTACTATTTCTATTGCTGTACACACAGAGAGTCGTGCAGGCTGTATATCTCGTGCCACGTAACGTTATTGCTGCTGCTTTTCAATCTTTCACAAAAGATAGATAGGTAGGCAGACTTAGATAGAGCGAAATCGCTTTACAGTGTCAATTTGTAAATGTCCGTGACGTCTTCAGGTGTTCTTTCAATTGAAAAGTTTTGCTGATATTAGTAGTAGTAAGGATAGTAGCATATTGTTAGCTTGATAGAAAGTCAAGTTCCATTTTTCGTTTAGAGGAAAGAGAGAAAAATTACAATTTTACCTTACCTTAAAGTTTCAGCTGCGTTGTTGTAACTAACTGTCTAGCCGTATAGCACATACACTCTACAAGAAGAAAAACAACAACAACCTTAAATACGCTTCTTTTTTTTGGAAGAACCGCTTCTTACAACTTCAAACTTACACCACATCGTAATCATCATCATCATCATCACCACCAAAACAACTACAAAAATGGCCCCATCAACAAGACTGTTCTACTTTCTTCTGGTCACACTTCTTTGTCTCGCTCATTCAGCCCGAGGAGTCGGTGTCGACGTAAGTTTAAAACCCTTTTTTTGCACTCTAAAACTTTTTTCGCCTTTTCTTCTTACTTTTTTCTCGAGTTACTTTTAACCTTTATTACTTTTTTCAAAGGCATGTCAATAGCGTTACTTTTAATGCATAAAATATGCTTGTCACCTCGTTAGCTCGTAATGTGCGCTGGTTTGTCACTTGACATTTTCTGCCAAATTGTTATTGCATTTTGTGAGAAGCCTCCCGCGTCCTTCTCGTAAGTCAGTCACTCATGTGGGGTGTATACAATATGAATGTACGATGTAGTACCTACATTCAAAACGGAGTCTTTGGACACGATTCTAAAATTTGTGTGTTGTACGCCGTCATACCATTAAATTATTTTTATATGTAGGACGAAAAAAGACGTGTAACGAGAGAACATATAAGACGCTAAAAGGGGTTCCCTTTTCACCGTATTTTTTCTTCTCGTATTTTTTTGTATCTTTCCAATCCAATTAAAGAAATGAGCTGTATCTTTGCTCAGAGAAGTAGCAAACATAGTTGACGGTGGAGTGGAGGACGAGGACACTTTCAGCATACTACTACATATTACTACTTCGTAGTTGATGCGCGTGCGGCGAAAAAAAAAGATGATAAGAAACAACCAGAAAAAAGAGTCGAGTAGCAGCTTCGACATCATCATCATAACTTTTATTTTTTGGAAGGAGACAGAGAAAAAAAAGACAACAACGACAGAGATATAAGTTCATTAACGTCCATTGTCGTCTTTTAATATGCATCCTCCAACGAATCACGCTACAAGAGAGCACATTACGTACTGTTCTTTAGAAAATCATGTGTACTCTTTTGTACTTATTTCGAGGAGACCTTTGACTTTTTCAACTTTGCTTTAAAATTAAAGCAGTGAACTAAATATGCAATATGATATCGTAAAACTATAAAAATAAAACTCACGTACGCTCGTGAACTCTCACGTATTTGTTCGATAAACCAAGAAAAGAAATGTGAACCGATTGCAGGAGGAGTGATGATAATAAAACTCATCATCAGTAGTTGACTGCTTGGAAGTTGTACGTGGTTGTTGGTTGCGCTTTGCGCTGCTGCTGCTGCTGTGTATGTGTTATAGAGCGGGACAAGTTAATAATAATAATAATAACATGCCTATCAACCTATCCAAGTGTTTTTGACGATCAACTTTTTTTTAGTCTTGCTTTGCTTTCAGGACGATGTTGCCGTCGTCGTCGTTGTTGTTGTTGGTTGACGAGTAGAAAGAAACGACGGCGACAAGTGACTAACCAAGAGTGGGTAGAGACAAAATGTGCGAAAGAAGCGCAGAAGGAAGTTAGTCATGCATGTTGTTTGTCAGCATTCCTTCGCCGTCACTTTCTTACACACACATACATATACGCTGTACGAAGTATCAAGTAGAATTACGAATGTGATGTGTCACAGTCA
>JAHZNE010005934.1:0-20790 GCA_027744055.1 Callyntrura sp. NNG-2020
AATACACAACTCACACGTGTATCTTGGTGAGAGCATTCCAAGTTGTTGGGACAGACAACAGAACCCTAAACACTCTTATGTAAGTGGTTTGGGAAATATTCCAATTGTCACACTGCTATCATTTTAATTTTAATCCCTAGATTACGATTTCTCATGTCGTCTCATTGTATTTATTATAGATACACTTTTAGTACTACTGCTGGCATGACTGTGTGGAAATTAAACCATTACGCTACCAATTTGCCCCAGAAGCAGTACTCACATGAGAAAAAGAAAGGCAACACAACAAATTCTTGATCGTAATGAAAAACGTGACAAGTTTAGAAAACTGTGCACATTACTTCTAGTAACATCATAAATCATAGAATCGAGACAAAATAGTGATGTACATTACATGCCGTTGTGATACAAGTACCGTTTAAAAAACAAATCTTCTTTGGAATGTAAAATGTAATTCATGTATTACGTTACGGCTTTTAAGTACCTATACGTATAGTATATTCTTACGGAAAGTTCCAATGTTATAATTTTAATATAAAACACAGAAGTAAATCATGGTGTATCAAAGCCAAATCAAAGACTTTGCTATATTGAATACTGATATACACAAAGTTATGTATGCAATGATAAAAAGCAATACTGTAGAAGCCAGTGCCAAATAACTATCCTGTCTAGTGTCAATCTACTCGAAATATAATTTTACGGGATTCAAGGTTTTTGGTGGGATGAAATTCAAATCCCTAAAATAATAAAGGACGTGATCGTAGTTGACATTTACATGTACTTGTTTCAAATACGACTACCATACGGTTCACAGACAGAGGACAGTTGCTAGAAAATTAGCTTCGTTCTGATGTATGCCATTCACTAAAGAAGCAAGAGATGAAAACATTATGAAATACATCCATACAGTCTTTTTAGACCCGCAAAAGTATCAACTGGATAGTATTCATACTTATACTGGGATTCCGTTTCTGTTTTCAGCCACTTCCAACTTTTATGTGACAGCAGCCAATTATATTATATACCTACCTATGGATGCAGTCTGTGTGACTGCAAACTGTAAGCATGGAGATACTTGTTTTCTCTATATTAATTCATGCCTACACACGTAGATGTTTATATACGTAGAATTTCTCAAACTCAAAAGCAAAACTGTCTAGCGTAACTGGAAATTGAAAAATGAATGTCTGAAATTTGATTTCACTTGCTGTCGGATTCTTGCTGCGGAAGAATATAACATTACACGGAGATCTGAACAAGCATATTTTGATGTGGCTAAGCACTGCTCTCCTTTTAAATACCTACCTACATGCAAAATCCGTTGCAAACAAACCGTTTCCTCTGCATTAGTAATGGTATTTACTTCTAACATTTGGAGAAGTCAATAGTAAATTTCCACCTTTTCTTAAAGCTCAAGCTACCCAAGTTGAAACATTTATTCCTGCGTTACAAAGAAAATACCAAGAATCTAGTACAACTTCTATGTTCTATTGGATGATATTTGTCTCAAATGTTTATAAATTAGAGCGTAGGGGAATTACGTAGAAACAAAATGCATACTAGTAAGACAGTTAGTTACTAGGCAACTGACATTATGTTCGTTACTGTGTAGTACACATTGTATACGTAATACCTAACAAAACTAAGACAAAAACAGGACATGTTATACGAAGTGATAGGTTGTAATTTCAAGTTGTGCTGCTGTTATATTAATTTAAAATGAGAAGAATTTGGATAAATGCCTATTAAATATGCTTTGTTAACGAAAAGTTTAGGGCACAAAAGAATTTCCCAGATACGAAATCACTTATTGAAATTAAGAAAAGTTGTCAAAAATCGTAATTGAGTCGCCGGAATTTTTGGTTTGGCTCTTGGTTAATGATGTATGCCAACATAGACAACATAATCTGCCAACAGCTACAATATTTTGTTGACACCATGTAACCCCACATGTTAATCTGACGCCAGTGTAGTTCTCTTAAAATACAACTGTAGAACACGGTTCCTTGTTTTCGTTAAAAAAGTGATACGGCCGTCTGGTCGGGTTGTCGGGTAAACAGAAGTATACTAGGTTATAGTTATGACTATTATATACATCTTACAGCAGTACAGCCTATTCTTCCTAGTAGTTGCAACATTTTCTAGAATGTTTATGATTGCCTTTCATTCTCTGTTAAGGTTAATTAACCATCGTTCTTCTCAACTTCTCCACTCACGAGGGAAGGTTATGGGATGTTTGGAAAATGTAACATGTAACTACTTTATTAGATCATTATTTGCTGCTTCATACATACATTGAATTTAATTCATTCAACGTTTTCCCTAAAAGTTAATTTGATATCAATATAAGTAAACAAAAAGTTACGTTAATGTTAATTTAAATAAATTATAATAAATTTTCTGTTCCAATTCAGTCACATATGTACACGGGAAAGGGAATAATTTACTAGGTTTGACTATGAGCAATCCCCGAAATTCCATCACATATTATAATCATGCAAATATTGTAATCATACAGAATGAAATGAAATGACAATATTTGTTTGTGCGTATAAAAACCAACGTTTAACAAAAAATTACATGATTTTCAGCTATTTGCGGCAAGTAAATTTTTACAGGTATTAGGACCTATAATATTAAAAGACACGTAACGTGTACAAGTATGCGTGTCTTCATAACAGTAAAAATCAAATCTGCTAGCAAAGACTGAAGAACTCTTACACAACTACTTTCTCGTTAGTTTTCTCTTTCAGAAAGTGGCTTCGTAAGATCATAAAATTCCATTAATTTCGGCGTGGGTGTAAACGCACTCAACATCATATTAAGAAATGAAGTGAAAGGATAAATGGGGGCTGTGAATCAAGAGGTTTTTCTTCCTTTTCAAAAAAACGAAGGCACATCAGCCGTCATGCTGCTCGATATTTCATCCCGCTGCAACACTGAAGGTGTTACATCTCGTAGCGAAAATAAGTTCATAGAAGAAGGGAAAAGGAAACGATTTTTCTGTTGAGTATCCCTGTCTCTTTTTACCCACACCGATTAAACTTACTCCTGCCCTAGCCAATTTTCTCTCAGATTTTTTTGCCCAAAATTTCACAACGAATCGTGTACACGTTCTCATCGGGCGTGCGATCACTTTTGGTTTATAAGCACTTACCTAACTGTAATGGAATAAGGGACGGTCGCCTCAATACATGAATATCAGTGAATAACCCCACGTGGCCAATAAACCTTTTGACTTCGTTTTTGTCTTTGTTCTCCTGTCGTCATTATCACTTTTTTCTTCGTTAGACCGTTTCATGACTCCCTCTGGAGAAAAAAGTTGTTCTCAAACCTTTACACCAACGCAAACTCTAGTTTTCCACACGCAGTACCTGCTGTTATATGGGGGTATATACACATGCCGTCCAAAGTATTCCTTAGATACACGCTATTCAAACATGTGATCCTAAGCTCGAGCAATATTGTGGTTTCGTATCTTCCATTCAAGTCAACATGTGACAATAAGCACTTTCCTTCTGAAATTATTTGTCATTGCTTTTGTACTTCCTACGCTGGGAATATATATACACCCTAGGTGTCATAGTACATACTTTCCAATAATATGCAGCTTTCTGAAATACTTTTGCTATCACCCGGTGCGGGTTCATGTATAAAATAGTGAACATTATGACTTTCTCTTTTTTCTCTGCCAGAAAGTAAAATGTGGTGGATACTGACAAAATAGTTGGTTGACGACGGTGCTTTTGATACTTCACTTTTTTCTACCTTTTGAACCTCCTGCGTGCATCCTTTCTCTTGTTTTCTCGGTTTCATTTTTCCATCTTTGGTTTTATTCTCTTTCTTCGTCATACTCACAGTTTTTCTTCCACGTTTTTTTACACGTACCACACATACGTACAAAGATACACCACATAAAATAGTTACTCCATCGTCGTAGTTTATTGCTTCTATTTGATTTTGCAATTGCTTACTACGTCTGCTCCTTGACTTCTCTTTATTTCATTTTCCTTGCCCATTCCGTTATTACGTTTCGCTTTTATCTTTTGCCCATAGCCTTCTTTCATAGCTGAATGCACTTTATGGAATTACAAAACGCTTACTTACAAGGGTATGCAATCTTTTTGGGAACACTCAAAGAGCTTCCTTTTATGTCGTTTCTTGGGCTGTCCTTTTTAGGGACGGATGTGCGGAACTTCTTGTAACTTGGCTCTGCTAATTGTGGTCTGCTCTGTTAAGTACAGGCCAGCTTTCTAAATATATATGCGCTACTGCAAAAAAAATACGAATAATTCTCATGGGTATGACGTTGATATGTATTATTTTAGTCTAGTATAGATTATACGACAGTAAAAATATCACATTTCCACAAAAACTTAATCAAAGCACCCGACGAATTTTTTTGGAAGGTAAGTTTGTTAGCAGGGCTGTGTAAGTTTATCGTATATACCCTTTTCCTCATTATATTTACTTTATACATTCTTCGTAATTAATTAAAAAAAATTTAATTTAAAAAAATTCACGGATGAGTAGGATATAAAGTCGTTTTGAGTTTTACTTTGACTTCCGAGCGAACACTGACAAACTCTTTTCGTTTCATTAAGGCATGTATATATATATATAAACTTTGTTGCTTTCTCCAATCCGGATAATTATTATTGAAAACTTTTACTACTACTGCTTGTCATTCATTTTGGGTTGCTTGTATAAACATTAGTTGGGCTTTGGTGTGGGAGGTGGCAGGTGGTTTTCGGCTCATAAAACTCTCGAGGTGAAGTGAAGTATCAGGAATGGGCTAGAGAAAAAATGGCGTAATAACGTTGCTTTATCCGGCTGCAGTGTTGGGGGGTACACGATGAAACTGACAAAAGAGACAATCATCATACTTTAACGTAGCCAATGGCGATGATAACATATATTATTCGTTGCCAAGAATACGGTTGTATCTTGGCAAAGATACAGAGTTGGGAGAACGTAATTTTTTGTCTGCCCCCAAATGACCATAATCATCATTATTATGACATTGTCTTGGTTAGCTGATAATGGAATTGCTGGTGACGGAGGTGGTAATAACTATAATAAAGGGCGATTATGAGATGACTGAATAGACAGTTTTTGCATGGAATAATCTTTTGAAAAGCAATATAAATGGCCGAGTAACTGTATAGTGTTGCAAAGTGCACTGGGTACGTACAGTTAAGTAGTGCAGCAGACAGATCAGGGTGGAATACATTTACGGCTGACCTTTCTCTTGTAGACGGTCCCATAAATTGATTTATTTAACGTTCTCCGTTGTAATACTTCCGCTTAGAAAAGGTTAATTTAGCCCATGAAACGTTATTCAAAAAATGGCAACCTTCTGGGATATTTTAATAAAGGCCTATAGTACATGTCTTCAATAAGTAATACTTTTAATAAAGCAAAGTGAGAACTGTAATGAACAACTTATTGGCGCTGACAGAATAAAATCATTTGTCACAAATGTGCATTTAAAGAATAAAATTATGTTGCACGTTGTACGTCTCATATAATTTGTTGCCGTCATCATCTTAAAGTATGGCCAAAGGAAAGTTCTTGGCAGTTGCATTTTTATTCACTACTTCATTCATATATTAAACAATACATTCAAATGTAAAATGCATTTTAAGCACAATTGTTGCGTGAATAATACCATTTTGTTTTAGTCTGGAAACAAAGTGCAACTATCATGTTAATTTCCGCATAAAAATTGAGATCTTGACGTAAGTACTCCATGTGGTGATGGGAATACGGCAAGATTTTCTGTATTTGCATATTTCCAATGCGCTCACAAATCAACTTACGCTTAAATATGCATCCATATCACACTGAAATGTCATTTTAGATGTACTTTGCATATGCCTTTTCTTATATTATTTCATAATGCAAGCAAATAACTGCGTGTTCCAAGATATAACAGTATAGATAAATGATGTAAGATCCAATCTTTTTTCAAACGCGAAAATTCAATCTTGCATTCTGTCACTGCAAAACTATTTGCATTTTTATAATAAAAATGAAATTTCAATGATTCCAAGAAACCGTGTTCGTCATTTCAGAGCATAATCTTTAATTCGAGGTAGAATGTTCTCCTTCACTTCGAATTTCCTCGTAATAGAAACTTGGGAAAAGCCCGCAGTGCATGATTGCTTATAGTTATAGTACACTCTACCCCTAAAATATACCACATGATGCGCGACGAAAGTTGTTATCGTTCAATCAGATCTGATAAACAGATTTTATTATATGATTGTTTGGTGTCCTAAATGGAAAGTGTAGTAACAAAATATTATGTAGCATTCTGTATATCAGGAGCATCGAGCAAAATCATCTTCATATATCACATTGATAATGGCAATATACCTTCTACGCGGAGAATTTTCAAGTTTTCTTGAATCACATCAGTAAACACGGCTTATGTAAGGGTACTACTCTCTAGAGGTAAAAATAATGAGCAGCTTTACATTTTTGAATTTTGACAGCAAACACTATTTTGTAGTTAAAAAATATGAAGCAATGGCCGCCCTGACACTTTCGTATTAGTTGATGAAGAAGACGTATGTTTAAAAACAAAACGTTTGCGTAGTTAAATATCTCACAACCACGCCATACCTTCCAAGTAGTTTGCAACGGTCACATTCATAGAGCTGCACTATTCGTCCCCCAACCCACGTTCGTTCAAACTTGTAAAAGAAACTATATAGAATTGTAAAAAAAATACCTGAAGTAAAAGTTTTCTGGGGCGATGTTGTTGTAAAGATGCACATATTTGACCCCAGAGATTTGTTGTTCTAGCCAATGTAGATATATATATATGTAGATGTAGGCATTAGAGAAAAGTAAAAAAGAAATGTAAATAGAAGGACGACCGCCAAAAAGATTCTACCGAGAGGATCTGTTACGTTTGTAAATAAGCGTCTCCAGCAGACAATACAAAATACTTGGTTCTTCTGAATCTGTATGGAATTGCATATTAGCATCTATGTAACATTTTACTACAGTAAAGCGTCCTTCGGCAGCAGCACGTACTGCATATAAGCTCCACACAACTCGACCATATTTCTTTCTTTTTTTCCCCCTGCATACCTTCTTAAACTTTCACCATCTCCTGCATGCAAACTGTTTCAAGTATACATGTGTGTGTGCATGCATTGTGTAATCTACTTGCTCAACTGATCATGCCAAGCTGGCACCTTCATCATTGGCATAGCTCTTCTCAGGGGAAATTCTCGCAAACTTGTTCCATTTCGTATTTCCCCAAACGCATTCCGTATTGTGAGTCTCATTCAAGCAGCCTGAGAGCTCAGCTCACACTCGCATTCTTGTGTCAAACGAACAAAGTAAGGCTTGCGTGTGCTTCCCTGTGTGAAAAGGGAGTCCGGAGAACTAGAAAAGGATAGGAAATAATGGAGACTATGAAGTTTGTTCCACTTGCATATATTATCTACCTATCTCCTGTCAGCAATAACATATGCAGTCAAATGTGATCGATGGACATATCTTCATCCAGGTACCGTTTCCATTCAGTCAATTCCAACTTTTACAGCCAAATGAGTAAAATCTCCTTTGCAATTTCCATTTTACAATTGATCCCTCGAAGAAAAGGGGAAACGTTCATGTGGAGTAAGCTATCAATTACAAAAGCTAGTTACTCAAGCAAACTACAACGTAGTTTATTATAGAGATGTAATGCTTCCTCTTGCTGCATAAGCAAATGCTGATTGTAAATCACCGTAAAATTTTGTACAAACAGGACCTGGGCTCATTATATGCATGTAGATATGGTAAACGACAAGAAGAAATATTTGTGACATGAAATCGGAAACCAGAGCCTATACATTGGCGACTGTCTTCTCTCTAACAACATCGACATGACGGGTTATACGATTCTAAGTATAAATTCAAATCCAGCTGTTTCATTAAAAAAATTGATGATGCATACAACCGCCTTGTTTCTATTCAATTTCTGATACACAACGAATGACAAACAAAAGAAAGAACGGTAAACCGAATAAATAGGACGGGTAAGCACTACTACTGGTCTAGTCTACAATACCTGGCTTGAGTTTTGGCTTATGTGGAGAGAACTACGTTTCCACGTGGCAGGGCAATATGCAAGGGAAGGATAAATCACAGTGAACACTGCACAGTGTCCAAAAATTGGATTGGGAGCTTATTAGAAAATGAGTTTCTTCTTTTTCTCCCTTCTATGTGCTTACTATTATTCTCTTCCTCCTCATTGCTTCTTCCAGCTCACCGGGTAGAAACCTAACCCAACAAGAAAAATTAGCATGGCGTGGGAGACTATTTGTTTAGATTACAGGGGTATATTGTGGTTAGGACGAGCTTTTCTTTTGTATTTGTTTATATTTTTATTTTCAGTGTTGTTACTGCTTCGAAAAACTGTTGCTTGATTGGTTTGCTCCAAGAGAGAAAACGGGAGAAAGAAAGAACAGACGTGATATTACTTCACATGATATGAGGTAAACCGGGTATGAGCACAATACAAATGTAAAATTTCGTAATAGTAGAGTGGTTTTTGGGGAGCAGTAATACGAATGCATTAAAAAGTCCTCGCATTTTATAATGGAAGTAGTGTGCAGCTTCGAAAGAAAGGGGAAAACGATACAAATGACATCAAAGAACAACGAGAAATTTTGAGCCCGATTGCGAACTGAAAACTGGAGCTCTATTTTACGGTGTTCAGCTCTTTTAAAGAACTTCATCGGTGGAGGCTAACTCCTTTCCCTCTCACATTGCCTCCATC
Source organism: Callyntrura sp. NNG-2020 (assembly GCA_027744055.1). Lineage (NCBI taxonomy): Eukaryota > Metazoa > Arthropoda > Collembola > Entomobryomorpha > Paronellidae > Callyntrura > Callyntrura sp. NNG-2020. The sequence continues at coordinate 8,789 of JAHZNE010005934.1, forward strand.
CCTTTTGAAATGACTTCAGGGATCGATTTCTATTTGTGTGATGAAATCACGGTATTTTCACGATTTCCCCATTTTGTTCTGCACGACACTGTGTCATGTTTTTGTATGTCCTCACCCTTACCACATCACGTTAATAATAAAAAATGAGTTTTGTCGTTCTTAATACAGGTGGAAATGACTTTCCCTAGTTGTACTACACCTGCATAGCCGTCAGAGACGTCGTGCCGATGGGGCATATTGACCCAAGAATCCCAAGAACTTTTTGTGCTGCTGGTAACACTATTAATTTTTTGTCCGTCGTTTCTCATTTTTCTAAATTATAAATTAATAAGGCGACGTGCACGCAGGTTTACAGTTAGCAAACTGGTGATGGAGATGCCTAATTTGTGAACCAAAGCTCAATTGAATTTTTTTCATTAGGGTTTTAGAAACCGCAATGTAATTATGTTTACACACGAACATATTTTCTAACTAGAAAATTGATGGAACAAGCACTTACATAGACTACGTACGTTATGGCTGTCTTCAATTCAATTTTTACTAGCTCTAGCAGCATTTTTAATAAAATGCCAAAGTAAAATGTTTGTTTTGTGGGTACCTTTTCCTCGCCAAGATGTTCTTTCATTAATAATTCGAGACTGAATTCTATCAATTTAGGAATACATTTTATCGGGAAAATAGTTGGGAGAAATTATTGTTAAACACGTACTGACGTACATGTAGTAAAACACTTTTGAAACGAGCATTTTTAGATATTACAAGTATTTTGTTTGTACAGGCAGGTAATTGAATACTGGGGCAATATAAGTAATTCAATGCTGAAAAATGAAATAGCTCTATGTAAATTCACCGTCTACACAAGTAATAGCTATATTTACATATGTACACAATATACATGCCTACTTTTGAGTGGAGCGTGTGGACAGGAAATTAGGAAAATCAAATAGTTTCCATCTTTCTCTATACAAAAGTCAAAATTTGGTGGAATACAGAACGATAAGAAAATGAAGATGGATTTGGTAATTGAATCCCACTCTCCTTCTCCATTATGATGAATGATGAACTGTGTACGTAAGCCGTGCAGGTAGGCATTCCAAGGGGAAAATATGTCAAGATTTATTTCTACGGAAAACCGAAGGAAAGTAATTTATGTTCTCCTCTCTGCCCACTTCCACACAATAAACTGGTGGAAAAAATGCAATGCAAACATAAAAGAGAAAGTATAAAAGTTACAATAAAGAATAAACTTTATTTTACGTCCACGTCCAATGTCTCTTTTTATTCAACCACCTCGACGTCTTCTTTAATAGTTTTGAAAAAGCCTTTTCTTTCCAAAACTGACAGGCAGCTAGAAGGAACAATAAAGTTAACACAGGTAGACAGGTATAAGCCCTGCCGTAAGAGGATATGCTGGTGTTGGTTCGTTTTGACACTGCACACGAAATGATGCTCGATCATGTAATGATATTATCAAAACATATAATATTCGACATGTTGCTCCAGCATTGTCACATCTTATGTGTCACAGCAATTGAAGATGGAAACAACACAAGACAAATCACATGAAAAACTATTCCTCCAGCTACTACACCTAAAGCATCACACGTAAAGTATACGTGCAAAAATGCTAACCATACATTTATATCCTTCCATGTGAATTTGCAACTGGTGGAGCTAGTCATGTAGTTCGTGATTTTCCCAGACATCAATGGAAGTTGACAAGCATGAATGAAATGCAGCAGTATATATAGGCATACAACGCAATGCTATTTTTACAAAAAGCTTTCCCATGGACATCGCAAGAAAGTACGCACTATGTAGTGTGTAACTTGAACAAGAGCCCGGAGCGGAGACAAAAACACTGCAATATGTAACTAAAAAGTTTTGGAAAACAAAAAACGTGTTAGAATAACAACGTCGAGGTAAAAGTTAGTGGGCATGTCCATCACGTCTATCAGAATAACAAGGTGGACGTGGACTGGCTCATTCCTTCTAACCTTGTGCTGATACTAGCTCCTGTTTCCAACAAAGATTGAGATTTACGAATGATCCTTTACGTCTCAAATTTCCCAAAGTTATGTTAGAAGTGTTTTTGGAATATATTTTTAGATGTGCTGCAAACAGAAGTTTTGTAAGGCTCTCGTTAGTGGAGAGAAAGTAGCGTAGTACTCACAACTCACTCAATCGACGAGTATGTAATGTATACCTAAATTATTATAACGAGATATCTTTTGTAGCAATGCACGAGGAATATGTAATTCTAAGTAAGACGTCTTTTTGGAATAAAACTCTTTTATAGGACGTATTAAAATTGAAACGCTTTCACTTGCATGCTGTTACCTATACCAGTTTCTTTCGTTTACAAGGTTTTAGCTTGAGTGTGAGTATATTTTGCATAACTGCCAGCCATCAATAAGACTAATACATACAAATTGCCTAATTTACCGGTGTTCAGTCAATCCAAATGTTTCCATGATGACGTTTACTTCATCACTATTTACAGTGCGCTGCATGAATATAAATCATGTTATGGTTACCAAAACATATTCCATGTGGCTACCGCAATAATATAGGTATGATCCCGGAATTAGACTGTGTGGTGAGCAGTAGGAAACCGGTATTTCCATCTATCTGCATAATGCTAAGCAGAAATGTACATCGTATGAGTGTGAGTATATGTATGTGCATGCATGTTTCGTTATAATACATGTTTTTATCTTATCTTATAGATGGAGGAATGAAATTTAAAGAAAGTTATCTTACAATTACAAAACATCCATTATTTTTTTTAAATTATGACCTAAGATAAATGTGATGGACTATGACAAAAGATTAGTTAACTTGATGAAAACTTACCATTTACTTGTATTGCAACAGCACCATAAATTATCATTTTAGTTAAGTAGAGTGAAAGAAACAAATGATGATTGCACAAACTGTCCATTTATTGCAAGTAGCCGATTTATCTACGCTGTCTTCCACTTCTTTTTACCAATTTCCCATCATATTTGGAGATCAGAAATTACTCCAATATGACTTGTTTGTTTTACATTACTATTCAGCTATATACTTTAGGTTCGTGAACGTGAAAAGAATTACCAGTTTTCTATTATGTACTAATACTAATGATAATTCCGCCACAATAATACCCCGATCCCACTACAGATTGATAAAACAAAGTGTAAATCATAGCTGCAAACAGTTCGTGAAAACAAGAGAGATGATGATGATGATAGTAACAAAAAAGAAGAGATTAACTTTTCCACCAGTTTTTCCCCTGGAATCAATTATAACGTTACTTGATTTACGAGCAGTGTATAAACAACAAAAGAGTAAATAGTATCAAATAAATCTTCCATATTTTGTTTTTTGGTTAGAGTAACACGTGTGAACGTCTTTGCCATGTGTTTGGTGGTGGATAATTCTCTATATTATTATTACGTCTGTAAATCACAAAAATTAAGAGGCAAAGACCCCCATTGTGCGAATATTTAGAGAGGGGTAATATTTTGATCATGTGGAGTGAAAGTAAGAAACTTGTGATAGTAAAAATTGATAGTATTGATTATGGGCTCACTCATTGTGTGCCATTCATTATAACTTAAACTAAAACCACATATTGGGATAAAAAATGTACATCTCTGTAATTTCTTCACATCTCCTATTTTTCCCGAAGGATATTGCGTGTATGTTATTACATTTGTCTTCTACAAAGGAGCCGGGTATTTATTGATTTTCCAAGAACAATCTTCGCGGCGGAGTGAAGAAATTCTTTTCTTGATGAAAGCCAAATCGAAAAAGTAATTCAATTCGCTTATAGTAACGTTCGCTGTCATGAAATATTGCCCGTAGTCAGCCCGTTTTGCTTGGAGTAACTTGATGCAGTACAATGTGTAAAAAGATTGAAACAAACTCACCTCCACGTTTTGAGCATAAGGGCACCATAGGCAAGAGAAAAGCCGATTTCTCTAAGCCAAACACGAAGCGTACATGTTATCACGGAAGGACTTGGATACATCACAAGAATCTAGACGTGAGGAAGCAAACAAAGAAATTATTATTGAGGGAATTAACTGAACCGATTTTCTAGCCGGAATTGCCATTTATAATCAATTATCAAGTGTGGCGACCTACAAGCCAAAAATAGAAATTATTTTTGTGACAAAGATAAAACTGCCTAGATATTTTACTCTCAATCAATGAAGTCTTACGTGTCTGTGACAAGTGCGAGTGCGTATGAAGTTGCAAGATGTAATTATGGTAGTAAATTATATATGAACGTCGGCACTATTACTGTAGACATCGCATACGACTAAGACAAGGCGACATTTACCGTTAAAAATGTAATGTAAATCCCAAAGTCATCTATCATTACGAAAATCTATATTTATTCAAGCCTTCTTATATTGTATAAGTCGACTGAGATTTCTTCCGGATGGTTTGAATATTTTCGTCGTATAAAATATAGGGGCCAAATAGAAACATTGTTTATTTAGCAAGCAGAATATAAACATTTGCTTATTTATGTCAACAATGGATACCGTGCGGTCAATTGCAGAATAGGCTTTATTCTAACCTTGCTGACGTCAATGGTAAATTCACAACGACAACAATCCAACCCCAACCACACACGACACACGTCGTATCATTCGTATCCCCTACTTATCTTACCTCATTCATGCATTTGAAAAGGTATCCATTGATGAAATTTTTAAACTCAAAGCTTCGTTACATCAAACTTCTTTCGTAAAGAATTCTCGATATATTTATACAACAATTGGCATTATTGCGTATATACGTTATATTTCAGAATTTCCATCACTTTTCAACTCCTATCCCAATTTGTGACAAAACAGCTCGTCCCTGTTGTATTGTAATTATAGCTGTCAGTTATAATATACGCAATGCTTCCACAGAGTTCCACGAAATATTTTCTAATTAGAGCTTATACGAAATTGTGTCACGGATTTAACTTTAATCTTAAACTGATTGCATTGATAGTCCTTTATGTGAATATTTCCTCGCCCCCCAGCTTGAAGGTAATGTAGGCATGTATCACAATTTCATTTTAATGAATTATTTTCGTCATTTTTCACCACATTGCAACGTGTCGTGTTCGTGTTGCAAAGTACACCGCAGACAACAGAACAACAATAATGGGGACAATAATGTGAATCGTATCGTGACTGCAATTCTCCTGCTGGCATATGCTACAAGAAATCTGTTCGTTAGGTAATGACTCTCCTTTCCAAAGAGCTCGATTTCAATTCTGTGTGGAAACTGTTGTTGCCTTGCTACAGAAGCGACCTTGCGTAAATTCTTGCTAGATTCTTACTTTCGAAATGCTTGAGCATGTCACTCTCCCGGTTAGAGTACAAAATAGCAATAGAGTAATTATCGTTATGTCACTTTCATATAAATGTATACGGTGCCCAAACAAAACTAACACGACTATAATAACGATGAATGATGATGACATTAATATCAAGGAATAAAGTAAACATGATCATAACAAAGATGGAGAAGCAATGGTAACATATTTTTAAATTTTTATGACGATATTTATCTAAGAAGAAAAAATAGGTTGTACCCGTAGGAGTACGAGTTTCTTAAGGGACTTCTCGTGTATTGCTATGTTGGTAGTTGGTATGTAGTACAACTTTTTATCTCAGTTCCTACAATTTTTTCTTATCATTTCCCTAACAAGTCGAGGCGCACCCAGCGTTCATAAATCAAATTCTGCTTTTTTATCCAATATACCACTAAGGCCACTAAGGCCAAATTAATTTTGGAAGAATGTCATACAGAGAAAGTCATCCTTATTTTCATCGCACTACAGATGTATGATTTATGCCACATGAGTGTGTCATGTGTTGCAAAAAATGTTATCAGTTTTCGTTTAGTTTTTTTGTTTGTCTATTTATTGTTATGCATGTGTGACAGTAGTAGACATTATAATGACTTATGTTTTTCTTTTGTCACACGTTTCGTTCCTTTCTTTAATAAATAAAAAAATTATGCATTTAAAATTCACCGTTTTGTTCGTAGCAAGGTTGAAAAAGCCATTCGGAAACGTGTTTGGTTTTTCAAGCTTTGCGAAAATTGAATATGCTTAAATAATGGAATAGCACATGGCAGCGCGACTAGAGACAAAAAGGCTATTCTATCTGAAATGATGGTGTCTGAATTGCTCGTACTGTCTGCCAATGACTACATGTTGCAGTTTCAATACTACAAGGTTGATCGGATTTCCTAGCACTCAAAAATCGATCAAGTGAATACCCCAAGACAAACATTAGAAAGTGTCTTTTGGGAAGCTAGGTACATAAACCCGTGAACAAAATGCGCATAGCTTTACCACGCACAATTGTCTACTATGGATATATAGTCCAGTTAAAACTGGAACATTTAATAGCAAAAGTATAACACAGATGAACTAGCTAAAACAATGAAATGTCGGACGTTTTTTAGAAAGAGAAATTTGTAAAAACAAACAACGCGATGGATGGACTTTTCCTGGAAAGTTTCCTCGGGTGGTTTTAGTGGTTTTATGCTGAGTGCATTTTGAGAGAATCCCCAATTGTTCCTGTTTTCAGATATACTTATTTAATATCGAAGTCTATTATGAACTTGAGCAGTAGCCGTGAACAGCGGAAACATGATTATCTCTTTATATCAGTGAAACAACCCTCCAGAACAAAAAGGCTACACTTGGTGATAGTACTTCTGGAATAGTTTTTCTTTACCACTGCACTCGGACTCAGATAAAATACGGGGAGACTGAAACTGATACAATAATGTAGCTAAAATGAGCTTTAGGAGTAAAAATGGTGATATATGGAGGACGATTTAAAAGTCTAGGCAGGACGTGATGTATATATGCTTCCACGAAATACCCTGGTAGTAATATACATTTGACCACAAAACGACGGAGCGCTTGTGTGTCTGCTACATCTACTGAAACATTCAAAGGAATTTTGGTATGATGCATGGGGGTTACCATTATTTTTTACATTTTACACCAGACAAGCTTCATTGACTTTGACGTGGTTCTCCTTTCTACACGCTGCACAAAAAAGGAAAAGTTGCAGAAGTACAATTTGAAATACGCAGATGAACAATAGAAATCCGTGGGAAATGGGCTTTATCATTCTAAAACTGCAGCAAGATTGAGTGCATTTCTACATTTCTCTGGGAGAAAAGTGAAGTCAGGGTATATCAATTTCAAAAGTCCAAAAACGGGGAAGTTTTGTTCGTTCATCAAGAGTCGCTCCGTGACAAGACAAAAAAAGTCTACGAACTTATAACGAGGCTGGTGATCTTACCGTGCAATAAATGAAGAAAGCGCCGAGAACTATGAAGCGAAGAAGAACGGGACTGGCTGCACGAACAACCTAGAATTCATCAAAAGACAAAACTTTAAGAATTTCTACTTTTTGTGTTACAATAATGTACTGTGTGTAGGTGGCAGGTTGCATAAGCACGTTGCAGCAAACTTCTTTTTGATATATTTTTGTTGAGTGTAATAAAAATATGATATATCAAGTTATGCATGAGCATCATAGAGACCCCACCCCGTATTAAATTTAATTTCTTTAAAATGGCAAACAATTCTTTGAACCAGTTGACGCATTCAATTTTTTAAAACGGGATCTCTACCGAGAAAAACTTTTTTAAAGCGCTGACACTCTGACAAAGCCAGAAAAGGACAGATTTGTTGACAAAAAAGGGAGACGAGAAAGATGAAGTACTCTTTGGGGGGAAAATGGAGCAGAATGCTGTCACCCTCCCACACTAAGATGAAATGACAGTACTTGATAAAATATAACTTAAAATGATAACGGTTGATGGGCTTGACTTTCGTTTTTACTTATAATTCTACATTACTGATGTTCTGATTCGTTGATGCGGGTAGTTAAGTTAAGCACCACAGAAAAACGATGTTAATGTAGTTACCCGTTTAAAGGCTCTTTTAAAGAACTCAAACAACAATACACTTTGACTGAAGCCGCGTATAAATCTCTACTGGGAAAGTTGTTGATGCAAATAAAATATTTAATTTCCGGTAGATCCAAGTAAAAAAGAGTATTTTATAATAACCATTGAACCGGGTACACATCTACGTTCAGCGTTCTCAGAAGTTTTTATCTTACGAATAAGTAATAAAACAATTATTTCGCAGTAACTCAACAGGCATTTCATTCAAATTTTTCTTTCTTGGAATAAAACTTGAGTAGGAGGTTGTGAAACTACGGAAGCATAAATGTCACAGAACACAATCCCCAAGTAGAAATCCAATTGCCTTAAAAGAATGAGGAATTCCAATTTCCTTTTCCAAATTTAAAACTCACGAATGTCTTTCTGTAAACAAACGTAATATATTCTAATTTGTCTAATTGTTGGAAAAGTTTGTAAATATCTGAAAGCACTGAAAGCAGTTAATAATGGGAGGTATTGAAAAAAAAACTGCCGGATATACAGGCAAATAACCCATTTTGCTTTCACCGGTATTGCTTTTCTAAGAAGGTTTAGAGTAGTTGATAGGAGGATGTTCATTTACAAAATAGCTTTTTCTTCTTAGCTCGCCATCGCCATTTTAAAGCATGGGTCTTTATGTATTATGTATTCATACAATTAAACTACATATTGAAAATAATTTGAAAACGAGAATTTTAATACACTCATATTTACCTTAACTTCAGAGTATTTAAAGGTGAAAAGCCCGACAATTGGAAGCATGAGTATAATGGTACATTGAAGGATAAGAATGGCACTCCTCATCAACCAGTTGAGTGAAACCACACAAGGGCGGTCGTCCTCACAAGTGTCACAACCATCCGGACATTTTAGACATTCAAACGCCCCTTCCACATCATAATAACTTGTATCGTTCTGAAAAAGCAATTGAAATAATATTATTTTGCCATCCACAAACTTATTATGCTGATCTACAAACTTCCACACGTTTTTGTCTGGTTATACGAAGCATGTATTCTATAAATCATTCTCTTATGTGGCAACGCTAAAATAATTGTTTTAATGAGAAACATAAGTAACTTGAGTAATAAGTGGCGTTTTCATTGGGTCTACCCCAAATAGTAATTTCTAAGTACGTCGACTCCACGCAATTTGCAATCAACACAATACATTGTACAAATTCATTGAGTTTTCCCCTAGGGCTTCCCCATGTTTCGATTTCACACATATTAGTATTCTCTACAATTTTATTAGTTGCCCGTATCAAACGGTTTGTACCAGGAAATAAAAAATTCAGCAAACTTCAATATGGGTGTTATTTCTCCACGCTTATCTACGATGTTGTTTTCGTTCTTGATAATCCTTCTAGTGAGGTCTACATCCAGCCTGCATGGTATTTCCCATTTTTATTAGAAATCTCAAGTAAGCATAATAATCCCCTGATATTATAAAGACCTTGCAACAACAAAGCAAAGTAGCTGTAATCCATGCATAGAATGTGAATAGAGTTTATTTTCACTACGGACACGCATGAGTTGCTACATGCTTTATGCTATACTTAGCCATAAATGTACTCGCTGCTATTACTCATTGTATCTATAACTTTAAATATCCACAACGAAGTACAATAAAGTGGAGAAAAGTACCACTTCAAGTGAAAGTTTTTTTGCATAACCTCCACTCGAAACGAAAATTGTTAACCGTCCTGCATCTTATGCATACTAACACATGCACAAAAAGGTTCGTTTTTTGATAACCGTAATTTTGCTCAAATGTATCGTGCCATTATACTATCATCATCATCGTCATCCCGAGGTTTGCATACACGTATACACACAGCAGTACGTAAAAAAGAAACACAATTTTTTTAGCTCTGCTTTTTACTTCTACCGCGACGAATCCGAATGGTAACAATATTATCCTAACGAAGCGCAATGAAATGTAAAAAGTCAAAGGCAAGAAAAAGCAATATACGTGTCCGTGATTGCATCCGTACGACTCACTTTCCCTGCAATGTGTACTAATACATTATTCGCTTTCTATTCATTCCCTTTCGCTAAGAAAAGACGAGTACTGCACAAACATCGTAATATGATTTGATGTACATCCGTCGTCTCTCCCCCGACTAGTTGCTACAATGTACATGTGGTTGAGAGAACTGTTGTAGATAGCAAGTTTGCAGCAGACTATATGGACACTTTTACAAACATTGAGAAACATGAAATAGAAGGAGAGAAAAAGGAATGAAAAAGTCAGACTTACCGAATCAAATTTCTTTTCATATTCTTCCTCAAGTACTGTTCCGTTGTAGTACTTGTGCGGAGATGTTACATTGGGAAAATAAAATCCATCTTTACAGAAACATTTATAACTTCCCCGACGAAATCCCAGACCCATGGTAGGAACACACTGGAAAAGAGAAAAAAATAGAAGGAAAAACGTCACATTATACAGATCGCCTGTGAATTTTTTACAGTGTAAAACCGAGGAATTCACATGTCGTGTGAGTACGTCTCTACTGCTCTTGCACGTATTTGCATTTCTATCAATTTTATCTTCTATCCGCGCGAATATACAAAAGGAAGTACCACAATGACGTTTCTCTCGGTTTCTCGTATTTGAGTACGCAGGTACAGTGCTATCTGCATCCCAGTGAAAGATTATATAATAAAATAGGGCAACTTTTAAAGTGGCCATAAACGAGAGAAGGAGGGGAATAATACCAGCGAGACAGAGAAAATAGTTGAAGAAGCCACTAAGCAGAATAAATGTGAAGATAAGCTCTGCATAACGTCACCCACATTTTTTTCTTTGCTTGCCATTTCCCTTTTCTATTTATTTGGAATGTTTTGTTCAACGAGACTCCACACAAACAAGTGATTCATTTGGATAAACCTTTTTTTATCCGATACTACTCCGTTCATTTTGAAAGATATCGTTTGTTTGGTATTTTTAGCCCATTCAGGCTGCCATTTTTCAATTCAGTTGAAGCAAAGTTCCAATGTTTGGAAGCTTATATGATGCACAAGGACCACACACAACATTTATGTTTTGGTGTTCTTTTTTTCTTCTTTACTGGAATTTCTCAGAAATAAACTAACACCAACACCTATAATAGAATGTTGTAAAGGGGGACGGAGCTACAAGTAAAGACATCACATTGGTATTGCGTCTGCCATTGTGTCTTTTGCTTAGGGTACTTTTCTTTATACAAAACGAGATAGAGTCGATTGAAAGTTTTTCTTACAGTCATTGAGACAAACCGCCATGGGGCAAAAATTTGCCTTATTAGATAAAACGAGTCGTGTTTCTTTTCTTAAACTCTCGTTTACAATGCATGGAGGAGGATGTTCTCTAAAGAAGTTCAACAACCGACCTTACTTTAGATCCCTAGTTTCTAGATACTTGATAATGTGAGACGATATTATTATACTTAGATGGGTACATACAAGTGAGTTATATATTCAACAACATTCAATAGTGAATGTTCAGCAATAAAAATGGGAAAACCTTTAAATTCAATGGAAGATGCACTATAAATGCATGATATTATTTATATTGTCTACTGGGAACAGGAGGTACTTTCTCGGAATCACAAAAATCACAAGTTATATTCGGTTACCGTAGTAGCATGTACATTTCCTGAATAATATAATACGATATAAAAGTTTGAGCCCTTCAAGGGTCAACGTTAATTCATCCTACGCAACAATTTAGAGCTGATTGGGATACGTTTGATTTGGAGTTCTTTATTACTTCATGAGTGCTGACCTCCAGGGTCTGTCTATGTCCCGGAGTCATCTTACGACTTCTTACTTTGGAACCTAGCTAGATTCTTTAGTAAGGTCAGCTAAACTCCTATGGTAACGAAAATTTCCCTATACGTGTTAAAGTCGAGTAATGGAAAACGGGGAATCCTTATCTACGGAACCGATTTCTTTTAACGCAAGGCAGTCTATCTTTACAAATGACGATGCCTGGCTAGCTATCCATCTTATCTTCTTAACATTGGGGAAACGGATTGT
>JAHZNE010005935.1:0-23766 GCA_027744055.1 Callyntrura sp. NNG-2020
CTATCTTGTCACACATTATACAATGTTGATTGTACTATTTAATTAAACGCTAGTCACTGATAAAATAGATCCTATGTAACATAACATATGCCTACTGCTGCTACGTATGTTATTCTTCAAAACATTTGTTAGATTGAAGTACTTTGTTTTAATTTGTGTAAATATTTGCGAGAAATGGGTTATAATGAATGTATTAACAAAATAAGAGGTCTTTCATTTTTGTTTGGATGCATTGTTCCAATAAAATAAAATTTACAGTTGGATCGTTTATACCACTGTGCAACTCAAAATGCAAGGGCTTTCCCCTACTGTTTACCAAAGATCCGAGGATCAAACCCCAAACAGGACGTTTGCATTTTATCTTGATTCACAAGCCCAAATCGCACGCTATACAAACAAAGCAATCGGCATAATTTCATATTGTTAATTCATTGATGGATTCAACACTGTTAGACGAAGAGGAATCCTCAAGCCAATCAACCTAAAAACCATTACATTACAAACAACATCTCTCAAATTTCTGAAAACAAACAACTTTACATACTATTATCAGAGTAACGGATGTATGTACAAAATCAACATTGAAAATCCATCTCCGACTCTGAGACTGCTTGTCCGGCTGTTCCACTCAAGCCCGATCCCAATTTGGGATTCCCAATTCCATAATCACGTATAGAATCACGTTGTGTACAATATGAGACAAGGTTTGTGCATGCAAACTAAAAAATCCAGGTTCGTTTCTGTGGATGAAGGTATAACGTGTAGTAATAATGAGTATTGAGTATGCCTTTATACAACGATGATTGCCGTTTTTTTAATATTCCGTTTTATTAAAAACGTGCAAAATATCATGACAGTCTTGTTTTCAAAACTGGCATTTTTTCTAAACTTTTTATTGCAAGTTGAAGTATTTTGTACTCCAGTTTTTCATCATTATCATAAAAATTTTCGCAACGATACAATATCCTTTCAGGTTTTTATTCATCTTTCATATATAGACATTTGTCCTTTCCTTACGTGTGCATACTACTCATCGGACAATGAGCGTATTGCAACATTCAACTTGTGCAGTCTTTTTTGGATTAAAGGGGATGCGATCCAATTTTGTTCCTGGAGGAAAAAAATATTTTCATACCTATTTTCACTCTTGGGTTCATAACGACATATGCCAAGAATTACTTCTAGCAGGAGTCTGTATAACGATGAGTTATTCAATCTCAAAGTTCAAACATCCAGCATCCTCTCGCAATTTTCAAGATATATGATTTACAACACTGTGTCTGCTTCTGTGCTGTAAACCTATAAGACAAACAGTTGAAATTTTACACTTTTATGGTGTAGTTTTAACTAGGAAAAGGATGCCAACTTTTTCCAGAAACTGTGCTTATTTACTTCATATATGTCGACCACGTAGTATGTGGAACCATATACATATGAAAATGCACGAGTACTTGGGAGGGAACGAGTTTTAGTGGGGGACGTCCGAAGAGGACATATGCCGTTACCTACTTGCATGCTGCTGGAGGAAACCTTGAACTTTATAAACTAGTAGAATTGTACAGAAAAGAAAGATAAATGAAGATGTATGTTGTGGCATTTTACTCTATTCATTTCAACTGCACTATATGTATGTTTGATTGGGAAGCCGCACGAGTTGCAGTTGTAATACCATTATAGTCTGCCTGCATACAAGTTATGCGATCAGACAGACAATTGGAATAAGCACTAGTTTCCAAGTATGAAGTCATGAAAGGTTAGTCAAATGTTTTTGTTTTATGTTTGGTTAATTTTATTGTTTTGACTTTGACAGTTTGCTAAAACTTGTCCAAAATTAAATGGGATCGTTTTGACTATGAAATGAACTGTTTCGTTTTTGTGGTTACTACTTTTTCGGCATTAGTCGGCCCTCGGTCGCAAATAAAACAAAGGGCTACACATTTTAAGTTTGGAAAATATGATTGTCGTTAATTGTTGCACATTCCCCTAAACTCTGAAGAATCTTTGCATCTTGTTTGCATTGCTTCATTGTTTTTACTCTGTCTGGTTTAACATTACTCTGCGATATCATGCATACTGTAAATACTGATACTAGTTTACTCTAAAATTTGGTTAGCATGTTTTCATGGATGTAATGTTTCATAAAAGAAACTTTGAAATTCAACATTTCGGAAACACATGCGGAGGAAAAGAAAACCAGAATATATGGAACAAATTAACCAACAACTCCACTGGAAGAGAAGGGTTTGTGGTTTGTGCAAGCTTATCAAGATATATTAAATTTCTGCCAGTCAAGTTTAAGTTGTTTCACGGTTCAATCCATCCTTTTTTGCACTAGTCTCACTTTTGTCTGGGTTATTAGCATTTTCCAGACTTATTTCGTTATTTAGATTCGAATTTTTTTTCAGTATAACTACTCTGAATTATGTTATTCTAAAAGTTGGGAAACTAACTACCTAATATTTTTTCTTTCTGTGAGTACACTTGTGAATTGTATTTATTTGCATCGACATTTTCATGTACGACATAAAATCTTCTGACAGCGCAATATACCCTGCCTTGCCTGTAGTCCCATACTACGAAAGTAGTTTTATAGGTTAAACTTGGCAAATAATCGTAACAAGTTATTTAAACGAATCCAGTTTACCTCTTGATGTGTAAAAATAAGGAGTAAGTTGACGAGAAGCTCATTAAAAGTTAAATTGTATTGTTATTAGAAAATTTACAGAAACGCAGGTTAATGTAATTTCATACTAATATCGTCATTTCATTTTTTAAATGGTGTTTATTTCCCCGTATTCTTACACCAGTTCGCTAACCGCACAAAAAAGAGACGCTGCGATGAAACGATGAATATAATATACACACAACAATAATGGCTTTTTTTGCAAAAGGGAGCTCTTTGTCAGTCACCAGATGAGACTTGTCCTTGTCTTAGCAATTACTTCACATCACGTTGTTTCACATTCCCTCATTTGTTAACAGTCATCCAACTTTTTCTTGAATTGGACCAACTTTCCGTACAACGTAAACAAGATAAGTAAATAGTAAAAAGTTTAATAATAATTACAACTTCTCAAACATTGAAGCCAATGTGATAATAAAATAACAAATGCGGAAAATCAGCCAAGCATGTATGTCATGTCGGTCCAAATACAAAAAGTAGCAGCAGTATCAAACGCAAGTACAAAATTTTTTTTAATGAAAAGGGACTCTGTCAATATGAATACGCCTGACTGAAGCGACGATATATGGTCTACTGGCTGGGTGGATAATAGAAAGCGAAATGAAACTACTACGCACATATAATCAGCATCATTCAATAAAGATAGTAAACTAATTTGTCAGTTCACGAGTTTGCCTCCAGCCAAAGCTGAAAGACGCGGTGATAACAGAAGACGAAAGTGATACATAAGAATTTATTATCGTTTAAAATGTCATTCAAAAATAATACATACATGCCTAAATCATATAATAGTGTTGGAATTGGTGGGGTATTAATGTGTGTAAGTTTGTCCCATCATGTTATTATGAAAGACAAGACATCATGCATCCTGTTAAAAGGTCTCGTAAAGCATTTTAAGTTGTCACTGGTTCAGTTCAGTTCCCGCATTCAAATAATTTGGCAATTTAACTTGTGTTGCATTGTTAGTTAAGTTAAGAGGAACTTTAAGCTTTGGATCGCGTTGGTCCGTTTATGTACTTTAGTTGTGACAACTTCCCGTTCGTTCGTGACCGTGACCGTATATGTAGGCTTTTTGTGGATGAGTACCTTAGAGAGCTGTTAAAATTAAGTCTCTTAACATGGTATTCATTGTCAGTAACACACTTCTTTTCTAACCTATATTGAACATCAATATTTATTGTGTGCTTGTGACAGTTTGACTTTGACTTCATGTTACTTACTATATCCAGCCCAGCCATGTTCCAAGTTTGTGTCCTGTCGTAAGTCTGTTGGATCTTCTCTGGTGTTGAGAAGCAGCTCTCTCGGTACTACTAACAGGCAAACGAGCAGAACTAAACAGGCAAAAAGGAATTGTGTGTCATTATTTGTATCCGATGTTATGTGGAGCGTGGATTTTCTGTTTCTTTAACATGAGCTATTTGGTGTGTGTGTGGCGTGTGAGACCCGGTGAAAGTCAGCATCGTCTTTAGGAACCAGTGATGGAGCCGCACGTTGGAATCAAAGTATGTCAAAATATCTTTCAACGTGATGCTTCATAAAACCACTTCTTACGTACTCTACATCTAGCAACTAGCAACCATATACGGGCACTTACATAAATACATTACTTAGTATTATATACTTAACGGCAAAGTGACTGAAAAAAATTGCCGATGCATTAAAAAGCACTAAATGTGGAAGCAGACAGTATCAAATACAGGGCCTGTAGCCATATCCCCAAAGAGGTTACTGTTAAGACGTGATTTTATGTTTTTTTCTCTTTTTATCGTCTAGAATTTCTATTTCTCGGTTCTTGCTATCATATCATTGTTGAATAGAACGGTTAAGCATGTATAAATATGTGTATTGTGTGCATACACTAAAATGTTGATAGGTGTTCACGTGAACACCATGTAATTGTTTGACATGTCCCATCACGATGAACAATAATGGCATATCAGCATGTAGGTTTTACACTGAGAAATGATAATGACCTTTTTACAACCACCTCTCACGGGGAAGGCATTCTCCTTTAAAAAGGATGTTTCCCCCGCACGTAAAATGGTGTAAAAATATCATAAAATTTCTCACGGTATGATCCTTCGTTAGCATTGCATTACCAAGTGGGTTTTCTTTCCATGTATAGCACATCTCCCCACCTCTCCAAACCCTCCAAACAGTTTGTTTGGGATTTGGTGTTGGTGTCTGTCATGGATCTATTCGTGGATCTGTTTGTTGAATCCAGCAGACTTGAAGGAGAAGAAAGTAGTTGGACCGTTGCTCATTTTACAGAAAATTAAATAAATCTTTTAACACCTACACTCTCAATGTGACCTTTTCCTTTACCTACATAGCGTCAATTCAGCATGAAAGGAAAGCACAGAATTGTCCTCTACAAGGAAGCCCGAAGAGCTGCTTATTCTGCAGAATATTTAACTCAAGCATCTTTTCATTTTTTGTAGGATTCTGTCACAATTACTCTACACGTAGGCATACTCAGGGACCATATTTTACTGCCTTCGTGCTTCTTTTCATATTGAAGGTCACGTTTCACTCACTTCATCGATTCTTTCGAAATCTCATCCATTAATGGATTCAATTTCAACATTGAACAAACATGCCTTCACACACAGTGCCTGTGAATATTATCCGCACAGTCGAGGAGATAGATGGGCACGATAAAATGTATGTTTAAATTAACTTCCATAAATCGTACATAATTATGCATTATGTATATTACCATAATCAAAGATGGAAAACATGATAGAACGGAAAGAGCGCTCGTTAGTTTTTTTTCGTGGACGTCCTTTTGATTCCCAAAAGGATATCATTATTCCCAAAGGACAAACGGCAAAAGGTGTATTACAAACACGCATTTGTTTATTCCGATTAGGCGCTGAATAGTGAATTCCTGTGAAAATTGAATGTATTCTAATTTGTGGAATGATAAGGACAATAATATATGACTCCACCGAACACAGCTTTGACAGTATTTTTATGAGTAATGTCGTCAGTCATTGTAGAACAACATTTCCAAATATATTGACAGGAGAAAGCGCAAAAAACATTTCTGCTAATTCATGCATATATCAGCAGCATTATTGATTCCCGGTTGCTCAATTGTTTAACATGATAGAGAAATTAAGACTATTATGGATTCACAACAACAAATAATTTTTCGTCGGCGTTGTTCAAATTTGCTTTTTAGTTTCAAATCACTATTTTATTTATGCGTAGTTTATACTGCAGCTCTGCAAGTTCCTATTTTTTTTGTATTTTTGAGAAATCAGAGCACATTGATTATTTACAAGGCTTCACTTCACTTGATATGTAAGGTTGACATTTTGTCTTTTCAATAAGACCGTTGTCTTTGCTTATTTTTCTCCTTATGTTTCATTCTGAAAAGGAACTTTAAGTATGTCGATTTTTGGCATGAAAGTTGATGCCAAATAAAATGACTTCCGCTTATCGCAACCAGGGCTCATTTGCTATTGTAATATTACTCACATACATCTTACCTCTGATAGGTAAATGTATATGCAAATATTGAAAAATATTGGTGGTAAATCGAATATGATTGGCAGGGAAGATCGTTAAGTTGGATAGGAGCCTTTTCAAGGAGAAAACGAAGATATGATCATGATTGTAACATATTTCATAACACTAGGAATCTACTTATCTCCTCTGCTAACAACATGCTTTTGCTAGAAAAAATAACATGTATTACATGGAAAGGCGACAATGATGTGCATTGTGCTTTGGGCTTGCTCTCTCCGACGGTATTGCTTTACACATAAATAAAATGTATAAAAGTATCATATATATGTCAAACCTCGCGTCGTGAGCTACCCAATAGAGCGATAAGCTCAAGGCAATACTTTTCATGTCTAAACTAAGTAAGTTGACTCTTAAAAACGAAAAATTTAAGCTCGCACCACTCTGCTACTTGATATCCTCCAATAACAACCGAATACCAAAATGTAATCGTAGTAGCATCATCGCGACACAACAATAATAATATCATACTACCTAGTAAGTTATTTGCAAAATATTCCGCTCACTACAGAAGGTGCAGAGGACTGACGAAATTTCGCAAGAAGCTTCACGTTGAATTATAAAAACGATTTTAGAAGGATGACGATGACTGGTTACATGTAAACGCTTTTTGTAGAACTGTACTGTAATATGCTGGAGTTTGTCATCGAGGACCGAGCAATAAAAGCACATTGTTATGCTATGCTGTGATTTTTTCAGAATCAAATTTACGTATATTTTATTATTTGTATTATCGTCATTTTCCCTTGTATTTTCGCATTCTCCTATATGTGCGCTTGTAGAGCAAAAAAGATTGCGATTTGGATGATGGCAAAATAGCGAACCATCTGCAGCAGCCATCTTCCATCTTCCATTCTTTTTGGGTATCCCTTTTCCTTTTGCATTTTTGCTACCTGTAAGCATACCTACGTGTTGGTAGTAGTAAGAGGCAGAGTGTTAGTGTTTAACGGCAGTGGTGGCGGTGGTAGTGCTGTGTTATGGCGTATAGTTCCTGATGAAAGTGTGTGAGTGGATGTAGAAATAAAATGGAGATGGAGAAAGACTTAGGCAGTTGGAATCTGACTGGGGGAACGACTGAATTATCCTGGTTCAGTATGTTACTTGATATGATGATGAAAATAAGCAACGAGTGATCTTTCTGTCGCAGCCTCCAGCAGCATTATACTCTCACTTTTTTCTACAATCTGCAACTTTCTTCGAGAAAAATTGGGATGGGAGGCTGGGAATATGACTCAATGTTTTGTATCAATGTATCACTAGTTTTCCTTTGTTTCTCGTCCGATCGTGAACCAACTTCATGCAACTGTGACACTTTTCTGGAGATTGTTTTTCTACGAATATATTTTTCAAGAAATTAGTATGGAACGCTCGTCAGGTCTTTCATCTTTAAAGGTAACGAATTTTTTCACATTATAAGTTAGTTTGTACTACGAAGTGAAGTTTCTTTTATATAGGGAAAATTCTGAACGCTTCACGATGCCCCTGTAATATATTTCTTTGTAAATTACGTTTTAAAATGTTGTTTTATTACCTTTGCATATATATCTCTTTTATATGTATCTGTACTAACGTTAGTGGAACAATTTATGGAATATTATGTAGCGAAATGTAATTTCTACTGTTTGGTTTGGTGACTGACTGTACTATTTACTCAAATAAAGAACAAAAATGACCTCTGTGTGGGCGAACTTTTTGTTTGACCAAGGGCGAATTTTGGCGATCGATGCCAAAATGTCAGTTAGTGGTTTGTTAAGATAAAAAATTATTGCTGTGTTGTCAGAAAGTATAGTGTCCGCGTAAAAACATTTTATAGGCTTCCACGAATAAGAAGAAATGACAAAAATGCTGAGTGACACAGCGAGAAGTACACTGTCACCAACAGCGCTGTCATCAGTGCTTCTCTCGCTTTACCCCAAACCCGCATCATCCCATTTTCAGCGAAAGGAACGAAGGCCCATTACATTTTTATTACTAGCAGTGATTGTGCTGTTACCGACGTATCAGTGCAATCCAGCTATTGAGGATGAAATACATGCCCATCGTCATCACCATGAGCAAGCTCGTTTACACCGTGTCATTCGGAATAATGTTGAGAAAAAGAATGAAACTGACTCTATAACTCGATTAAATATCTGTAATGACGCCAATTACTTAGAGAAATGGGAAGACTTTATGAAAAGTTTGAGTATGGAGCATGAAGACTTTGACAGTGACGACGACGCTCCTACCACAAAGTCACCAGCAGGGTTTCAAGAAGTGTATGGGCGAACGGTGGAGCGCTTGCGACAGAACTCCCCAAACAACAAACAAGATTTTAGAGAAAATGAAGACAGTGTAGAACCAATGAGTATGGGAAACGGAGAAAGCAATGGGAACTGGCAACCACATTATAGCCTTGTACAAGAAAGTAAAACTCAAACTCACAACTTTCGGTAAGAAAATTCTTCCTCGACTGATTAAATGAATAAATATTTGTCTAGCAAACATTAAAAATCACTTTTGAAATGGAAAGCGACGAATGTTAGCAAAATTCTATGAATAATTTACAGCTTTCTGGATAAACCATTTGTTGGCTGCTCTCTAGAGATGAGTAGTACAGTGCTGCATTGGCATTCCTCTGGGGATCTCAACTTCACAACAAATGACACGTCGTTTGTCCTTTCCAATTTGTCATTGACTTCTAATGATGGACAATTGGTGTGGTACGAACAGAATGGAGAGCAACATGTTTACGACAGAAATGATTATTGTGTTTGGAAGTGAGAGACTGTTACTGTTTACCATTTTCTCATGCCTTGAACAATATAATGGTTTATAACACATAACATTACACTTTTTATGATGCCACATGTATTTCAGATACAGTAGAGATTGGGCCACATTTAAGATTTGCTCACCTCGATGCTCAGAACAAAGGCCCTGTTCTGCTGTTGTCAATAAGTGCTGTCCTCCATTAGAAGTAATTGACGAAGGGACCAGAGGATGTAAGCCTACAAGTCCCGCATGGCGACCGACATTTTATATGACTGCTGGGGACAGCGAGACTAGTGTGAACGATCGGGAACTGGCATATGTCAGTATTACATATGTTAACAGTTTTCCCAACTGCTCTAACAAATACATCATTAATGAGGACCCAAAGAATAAGTTCGTCACAATATTTCTTCAATACAAGTAGCCTTTTATATTTTTTATTAATTTATTTTGTTTTGCACACTTTACAGTTTCAAACTTCTGCTGAACGGAACACTGGTTCATATTGAAAAAGATTCTCGTACTTACATTAACAGTGAAGACTTTTGTATTGATGGCTTGTTCTACAAAACTAAAACCGATGACGACGTTTACAAGGGCTCAGAATGGGATCAAATAGTTATTGCTTGTAAACCCAATAGCTATGAAATACAATTAAAAGTAATCCAGTGAAACTAACATATATGACAGTATTTATTTGAAGGATTGGAATTGGAAGTGTATTACAAACACTTGGCTTTGGGTTGTTAACATGTTTAACCATCTTACCTATAGGAAAGGCGGATACAGTTCTATGCCATTTTGAATTTCATCTCCGCCTTGTTTCTTCTTTTGACTGACATCGTGTACATTTTGATTTGGAGGCACCAAAACAACATTCACTCATGGCTTCAATTCTCCTACGCTACCTCGCTACTTTTTACCTTTTCAACTTTTGCGGTCGTTCAAATATGGTCCGATGAGCTCTTAAAAATTTCATTTTCGTTGTGCAAAATTATGGGTGAGTCGAGATTATAACAATATGTATGGGTAAAGAAAGAAGGTACAAACGGGAGCTGTTTAATTTTTCTAGGATGGATTACCCATTTCACATATCTGTCCGCTTTTTTCTGGCTCACGTCCATGAATTTCGAGTAAAAATAGATTATTTTATTTGAACCATTAAATATAATTATTTATTTTTGAACTCGCGTAATTGATGTTTTTCTGGCTCTGCTTGCGTACAGCTTGTGGTGGCGATTTTCTCGCCCACTTCGGAGTACCCGACTTCAAACAAACGACAAGAAACGAAAGCGTTTCCTCCTCTTTGCTGCATTTTCCACCATAACACCTCTTATGATTTCATTGATTGGGATAGCATTGGATTACCATTATAGGTATGTTAACTTCTTATTTAGAACCGTTTCGTAATGATCATAGTACATCAAAATGACATTCATATACCCAGCTAAACGTATGTAAAATGAATACAAACTAATTCTGTTATTTTCAGTGATCAGCTACTTAAACCACCTATTATCATCCCGGGCTTTGGAAAACAAAGATGCTACTTTGAAAACATCCACTCGCAAATTCCATATTTATATTTTCCTGCTGGTGTACTATTACTCATTGATTTCATTTTCTTTGCGAGTACCGTTATGCATCTTCGGAAAATGCATACTCATACGGAGCTAGCACGAACTCAAAGTACAAGCACTATGGAGGACAAAAAAGGGTAAAAATGCATTACCACAAAATTTCTGGATTCGGTTATTAAAACCGCAATCTAAATACATAAAGGTCTGTAGGTCTAAATACATAAAGTAGGTACCATTCACATCCAACACCATATTATTTGCATCATAAGCATAACATACTTCCATATTCGAAATCACACTCTTACGCGGGGTATTGTGAGTCCCGCATCTGTATGTAAATATTTAAAATTGAAACCATTGTAAAGTCAAATGTAATACAATTTTGGAAGATATTCTCATGTAAGGAATAGATGGATTTTGGAAATGATTTTTTAAATGTTTTTGGCCTGTAGGGTGCGGGTTATTGCCAAACTGTTTGTTGTAATGGGCGTTTTATGTAAGTCAACACTTTAATATAAAAAATAAAACAGTTGAAGAATGACAACTATTCTCACTTTGTTCCATTTATTTTTCAGGGTTATTCGAGCTTCTCTCCTGGATTTGCCGACTTATATTTACGGATCCTTACTCTGAACTTGTGTTGATATACATTTTTGCTCCGATGGACTGTCTGAATTCTATACAAGGAGTTTTTATTTTCTTCATATTCATTTATAAGCCGAATGTGAGAAACCAGCTCCGCTCCTTGTTTCGGAGAGATGATGGCACAAAAACCTGGTACTTACTTTTTAAAACTGTAATTTTAGTTTAAAAAATAATCTCACCTTTTAAGCTTAGTAGAAATTGGCCCCTTATAGTCCTACCCAAGCATTATGTTTTTCTAACCGCTGACTAATCATAGCGTTACCTTTTTTTACTAACAGAGGGTATAAACTGCTTTCTGTTTATATACCTATCTAGCACATCAGCCCCTCAAACGAATTCCCTTCCATCCAGTGAACTGTGAAGTAATTACTAAATTTTAGCACTTACTCTTTTGAAGGGAAAAGCATATACATCTTGCGTCGCATTCAACCTTCCCGCAACATGTCTTCAGAAAAAAAAGTTGCAACATTTGAAGGCTGTTTATCTATGGGTTGCACGCGTACATTTATAACTCAAACATTTCTGATTGAAATAAAATTTATTCTACGTTCATCTTGATGTTATCTGCTAAGTATCTAAATAACAATATATTAATCATATATTAATACTAATATTATTGTCGTGTAAAATTTATCCATACTTTTTATTCAGGATAAAGAAAAGTACTGAACCGAGATATACTCATTACTGTATATACAATACATTAATAATTTTTTCTTGACATACAAAATGATTCTAGTGTTAATAGTTAAGTACAAAGTTATTGAATATCATATATAAAGAGAATTGTATGTGTGTTTATTCCTTTTTCTTAATTATGGATGGATGTGTAAAATAAATAAAACTTTATGGGAAATCTTAAGTTAAAACTAGGTAATGTAGTTTTAAAAAACAAGAGGGGTTTTTAGTGTAATTGACATTTAATTTACCGATAATTATCGTCGTGTGTATTTGGTTGACTAGCGCAAATAAATAGAATTGTATGATTTTCATGATTTATCAACGGCTGCTCACTTCCATAATCCGTGACCAAATCAACACAAAATTCTGTTCTATCATAAACGGCGGAGGAGTAAGAACCGTCCTCATTTGGGGTGGTGTATAACAGTTTGCCATCACTTCTGAAGCGAAATCTGCATCACACAAAAGTACAACGAATGAAAGGAAAGTGTAATTGTAGAAAGGAATGAAGTATTTTTTACTGTTGGACATTAGGTACATACGGTAAATTTTTAAACGTGTGTCCTTTGTCGGAGGCTTCCTTCGGATTCAGTTGTGTGGCGACGTATTCACTGAATGGAAACGCTAATGTAATCCCTCTATAGCAAAGATGCTGAAAAGTTGGAGGATATCTCTGAATGAAATGAGGTACTATTTTATTCTGGTCCTCTAATTTCAGCGGATGGTGCATGCTTCGAAAAAAGGTGGGCTGAAACCTGGGTTCTTCCTCAGATAAAGGTGAGCATCCTCTAAAGCCGGATTTGAGCCCGAGGCTGTAAGATTCATCTAAACCACAACATTTGGAAACACAAGGCGTGCTCCTACTTTTGCAGTTTGTTTTGCAAAATAACACTTCTACAATACGAGGGCTCAGACTGGAAAGGAATAAAAATAGACATAAAAAATGTAAAAGAAGCATAAAAGTAACACGTGCGTAAGCGATTACGAGCGTGCGTCAGCATGAACATCACTGAAATAGATTAATTTTGCATCCTCCTTCTTCTAGTATGCGACGGTGGAAATTGATAAAATTGGCTTTATTTCTAGCCATTACGTTAATAGCTAATAATAGCACTCAGGTTGCAAGAAGCATTATTTTTTAAAGAAAAGGCTGTTATGCATACTTAAGCACAGTCCTTTAGTAATATCGGTAATATCAGTTCACATTCACATACCCGTTCACACAAAACTCGCCGGGTCGATAGAACTCGTTTCCGTATTTTAAATATCCCTCGGATGTGATTCCATTTTCTATTAGAACCGGTTTATCGCCAGTTGAACTTGACCCTGATATATTCACTTGAAAATTATGTATGAACCCTTGAAGCTGCCACTTTTCAAGATCGCATGACACAGCGTTCGTTTCTAATCTGTGTAGAAATTGTAACATTTAGGTCGACAGGAGTACAGATAAAAACACCCAATCCTATCCGGCGGGTAACCTAATTAAATTACCGTAATACGTGGGTGTATGCGGTACATTGTTATAAAATCTCACATGAATGAAGAAGCCTGTCCGTTTGACATAAAGTAACCAGGTACATTCCAAATAGGCTTCAGTGTAATATTTGAGTTCCTGAACGGTGTTGCGGGCACAGCGGAAAAATCTACCATGCGATTTTTGCAATGGTAAGTTTCCTCTTCTTCTATCACATTGCTGGGAAAGGTACAACAAACTGGCAATTGATGCTTTGGCTTCTTGATCATCTTCCTTGTTACGGTTTTTGTTCTATTGGGGTGATTTGGGAACAAGCTGATAATGCTGGGTTTTCGCTTTTTAATTGTGGTCAACTTTTTCATGTTATGATTAAAAACAATGTTCGCCGGCCTAGAATGGGAGTTGAGTTGAAACAATTGATAAAGCACATGTGGTTTCTGCTTATTCTTAAAATAAATTTCCGCCGAGGAGGCTGGGCTACTATTTGTCGCAGATGCCGGAATGCCATTTTCTGAGGAGGATCCACCGGAAGCGGTATCATCGTGATTTATGGTTTCAAGTTCCTCTGACTCGGGTACAATTATATTATTCTCAAATGCTGCAGGAAGAAAAGAAATAAAAGAACCGGTTTTAAGTTTTGAGAAGGAAATTGAGCCAATTGGTTATTAAAGTTGGCATATTTATTTTCATATAGTCAGCGAGGCTTTTTACACGGTCTATACAACAGAGTCTTTCTGCTAATCGGTTAATGCCTGTTATTAGTAGTTGTTAGTTTGTGTGAAAATATTACAATTGTAAAATATATAACAATAGAAATAATGGTGAAAGGTTCTTTGAGCATTTGTCAGTCATCATAGAGTACATTTATTTTACAGACCAATTACGTAAAGTAGTCCCCATCACTATTGCGAAGTAAACTGTGGACAGCAATAGGCTTGTAAAAAATGTAGTGTCGAGAGCGTTTTCTGAAGCGGGGTTTTTTCGTCGTGGTTGTGACTGAGGCTGATGAATGGTTGCTAGAAGGAGGAGTGCTACTGCTACTCACATTGTTATCGCTATCATCATTACTATTTTCATTGTTTAAAGCAATATTACTGCTCATGATTTTATTGTAAAAATGTCTATTTCTAGTCGAGAAGAAATTAAAAGCTTTCCTTTCCTGTGGCCTAATTGTAGACGCAGCTGTCGTTGGTTTTGTAGTGGTTTTAGGTATTTTAGTTGTAGCAGTTACGGCGGTACTGGCACTAGTAGTCGTGGGAGTTTTGTGGGAAAAAGTTGTAGAAATAGGTACAGTAGTAGTTGTGGTTGTCGAAGGAATGGTAGTCGTCGTCGTGCTTTTAATAGTGGTTAGCTTTGTTGAGGGAGCTACCGTGGTTGTAGTTGTTATATGGGTGTTAGCAGCGCTAGGTTTGAACCGTTTTGTGGCATTTATTTTGGTTTTAGTATTAGCAACAGCTTTTACTTCAACTTGACTATTGTTGTTAGTTCTCATAAAGTCGGTGCGCATTATAAAAGGTATGCTAGTGGTCTTCTTATTTTTCTTCCTTCGTTTCTTATTATGCTTAGTACCTTCGTCGACTCCTCCTGAGCACAAAAACAGAACCGTTTGCTCTTCGTTGTTTGTGTATCCGCTCATTTCCCCGTAGGCTTGAGCGCCGTCAATGCAGTAATTTTGTATGCGATTTATCGCTGGAATTTCCCTCCCTTTGGAATCACGAAAAGGGTAAAGAAGCCAGCCATCTTTCCGTAACCGAAATCTGCAAGAAATATGATAAATTATATGAAAATGTGCTCTTCATCCAAAATTGTATGTATGCAAGCTTGTGTTACTCACTCTAAATTTTTAAATGATTTTCCTGTAATCTCCGTAAGATAGTCTGCCACTCCCATCCCGAACGGAAATACAGTTGTCTTTTTTGACTTGCACCTATTCTTGAAATTGGATGGATATCGTTGAATGTAGTGAGGTATTAGTTGTGAAACCTCATACGGCGTTAGTTTGCTTGACAAGTTATTATATAATGTAGGAGACCACGAAACTGCATGTTGATTCTTTTCTTCACTGGCAAGACTTTCACCGCTGTCGCCCACTCCTTTTGCTATCGGTTGACAACCTGTTGGATAGTCGTCACTTCCAAAACTGTATACTTCATCCAGGCCGCAGCATTTTTGAATGCATCTATTTCATAAAATACATTTGAAAATATGCAAACATCTAACAAACGTTAACAAAAAACCATTAAAAATAAAGGCATTACGGTGTCAACGGATCCGTGCAGTTTGCCTGGCATATTTGCAGAGAAACTTTGTCCTTCTTGATGCTACGATAGTAATTGTTCAAGTAATTTATAAGTTGTGTCAAAATAGCATCAAGTGCAAGATGATACTCCGTATATTTAGTGGCCTGAAGAGCACTGAGGGTGTGAATAAAGTATTCTTTCTTACCTACTTATGCAGTATTCATTTATTCGAAAAAATTCATTCTCAAATTTTAAATTTCCATTCGGATAAAAATGATGTCCATCTGTAGAATTTTCGTTTAACGATATAGAAGCTGAAAAGGCAGCATAATGGCACGATAAAAGGGACTTTTCTAATCTGTGATAATAAATTGTAAGACGAAATATCATTTACGCAACTGTTATAAAAACACATTCAATGACATTTTTACATACTTCATTTTGATCACCGATATACCTGAAATCTGTTGACGTCTTAGTGGACACTGCAACAGAAGGAGCCAACCAGCTTCGCTGGACACCATTGTTGTTATCATTTAAACTTTCTTTGCTTACACTGCTTCCACCACACTGATAATACACAAGACCATCCGTCTCCCGCGAACAACATAAAGGAAGCACAGGCCCATTATATGTTTGCAAACTGTCAGTAATTGGAGGGATGTCATCGTCAATGTGGCCTGATTCCTCAATCTCTTCCTCCTTAGTATCCTCTCCTCCAGCTAACATTGCAGCCACACTAATATCTTCTTCTTCCATGCCGGCACCTTTCGCCAAATCCAAAGCCGTGTACGAAATCGTTTTACTAAGGTGGATTCCGGGACTTGAACTGACAAGTAGACATTGTTGTGCGAGTAACAATAAGACCGCATAACTTAGATTTGCCAATTTGTGATAATGGGTCGTACTTTCTTTTCGTGGCCTTTTCATTTTGAACGTTTCATAGTAAAGGGAGAGTCCGGTCACCGGAGTTGTGAGGCTCGGGTCACATGAATACTCTGAAGACTACAGACGGCAGACTACTCAATGAATGAAAATAGCTGCGAAAAAGGTATTGTCACCACACCATACACGTCACTCTACTTTTTACTTGACACTTGTATAACTACTGAGCAATAAAAATCTTATTTCAGCAGTTAGTTGCAGCTTAGAGGTTGCAGTAATTCTTTTTACGAGAAATTAAACTGGTTGAGACAGTATGGCACAATAATTCATGTACTTTTACCGTAAGGAAGAAGACAATTGATAAAATATAGAGATGCACACCGTCGGTGTGACTGTATTGCTCTTGGTCGTTGTTCCGCTCTCCGACAAAAATGCAATATATCCGTCCGTTTACAAATACGACTCGCTCAGGCTCATAAAAACATGGAAATTGCACCTGTTACTCAGTGTAATTAAACGTTCCTTATTTTGCTCATAAAATCAAAATCAAGTTCAGCATCGTCGTTCTCTGCTGTTATAATGAACTTCACTAAACTACTTTCTGCGGAATGAAGGGCGCGCTTAGCGAATTCGATGTGAACCGCTTCGTATTATACAGCATAGTGATAAAATGATAACGCAATGTCAACACTTGTTTGTGACGGTAAATGATATAAGTACCTAAGTGTGATCTATTTTTATTTTACCATCCGTATAATAAGTCTTCTTTTGCATGTAACGCTCGATAAGTAATTTAAAGCAAGTAATACTGCAGTTGGCAGTTGTAAGAGCACGCCTATATTTTTGTAGTAGCCCTACAAAACCGTACCCATATCAAGAAAATTAAATTTTAACATATGCGTAATATGCCTACAAGCAGTGGCTGCTAAGCTAAGCGATCATTAAGGCACTATGCCACTATACTAAAGATCATTATGCCACGTAGACGTATTAAAGTATGATAACATTGATTTTTGCATCTACTTCAGGAGATAATGATGAAGGAAAAGCAACAAAGGAAGTTATGTCGTTATGTGCAGACTGTGCATGAAACAGGCTTGGGTTTGTTACTGTTATCGGTAGTATGGATGAGTTGAGGACTTGATGAGTAGATATAGTCTACAACAATACACACTATACATGGTTTTAGCAAAAGGACAAGTGGATACTAACAACAACAATAAGGCAGAATATTCTGAACAATTATTAATGAAAGAACGAAACAATCCCTTTAATTGACGTGTTCATTTTACGGAGTAGGGATACATTGGCTGTTCTACTTGCCGAGTGAATGCTTTATGAACATATTGTGCATATATCTGCTTCAATAAGCAGTGGTAGATAATTTTTTCAATTTTTGCAGAGAACAGCGCAGTTGTTGTTAAAAATACCTATTTCTCTCGTCTTTGTTACAAAATGACAAATGTCATCAAGGGAAAGTCTAGCATCAGTTGAGCCATTGTTCAAGAAAGTGGTCTGTGCAACTAACTACATATACGTAGTACATATGCATGCGATTTAAAACTCAGTAGCTTGTACTAATAATGTACTTAAATAAAAATTTGAATAAATTTGCTGCGTAACAAAGTTTATTGGTCAAGATAATATATAGTCAAATACAAAACTTACGTATTCCTTTATAATGTAACATTTGATTTCGAAAACTTGTACTTTATAATTTCTACTCCGTAATTAATTCTTTACGTACCTAATCTTCCCCCATTTCACTCCTTAATAATAAATACGAAAAGTACATCGTATGGCAAGTAAAGTTAGTGTAAACACAAGTTAAAGGTTAAAATGAATACAAAACATAATTTTTTATCGCAAATTAATTTGAAGAGACAACGAACAACTCATTGTCAATTTTTACCAATGACCAATCAATAATAATTGTTCGTCCATTTGTCTTCCTAATCAATGCTATCTCTAATGTTTATACTGTTTAAAGCAGTTGATGAAATTCCGTTCGCTGATGATGAAGCTGAACTATTCCCACCTCCACTAGTCCCACCAACATTTTGATCCTTGTTTTTAAAACGTAAAAGCTTGAAATGATGCACCATAGACCTACAACGCCAAGTCTGAAAGTTTTGAATATATTTTTCCCAAACCGGGTTCTTTTCTCCGGTAATTCCACACAGAAGACGGCCATTTAGAATTGCGTGCTGATCTTTCATTTTGATGAAATATTCAAGTGTAGTCTCCTTGTTAACTTGAACCCACATCTCACGTAATTTCTTCAGCGCTTCAATCTCTTCAACACTCAAACCAATTTCAGTCTTGTGCTCGTTGTAATACCGAATGAAGTCGATAAAGTTACTCTTTGACTTCTTGGCTCCCTTCCTTAAGAATTCAACAGTTTGATAAAACAACAATGGCATAGGCACCGCTTCTGACGAATCAGCTTCGAAATTCTGCTCCACCTCAACCTTATCTTCAGCCTTGTCGTTATTCATCCTTAGGCGTTTTTGCTTCTTTAGAGTACTATACTAGTAGATAGACTTCTTTTGCTTCAGTCAATAAACTTCTGTGTGACTTGACTGTAGTTCCTCAGTCTCTAAAATAGTTATATGGCCAAACCACAAGAAGATAAAAAAATATCAGAGATGGTAACTATTTCATCAATCTAATAGAGGCTAAAAATGCAAACATCATAATCACATCGGAATATTATGGCAACTATGTTGGCTAAAATTAAATAATTACCTTCTTCTACACAGGAAGGGTGAAATCACCTAAAACAACTTCGCGTTTTCACAGATTCCTGTTTAACTAATTATTATGTCGGACTAGTTATTGCTTTCATATGTCATTTCATGTGCATCGATTGACGTGTAAAAATCTAAAAACACAATTTCAATTCAGTCCAATTAGGCACCAATATAACCTTAACCGTTAAGAACCCTACCGGCTCCCCTAGAATAATATCAACGAAACTGAGTTTGATTAAATGGTTACCTTACCTTTTACACAATTTCAACACATCCGATTTACTCGTTTCAAGTTAGGACTGGAGACTTTGCCAACGCCAATGTCACTGCCACCCGCTTACTCGTGTATATGCGCAGGAATAAGGAATCATTGCGTTACATCAACCGATTATGAATTATGTAAAACGCGAAACGTTTGCTACCCGCTGCAGCATGTTAATATGCAAAATGCAAAAGCAATGGACTGGTTCAGACGTGTCGCCGTTGTGTGGTTACTTACATTTACATCACATATTGGAGAAAGACATCCTCATGCCACATTTAAATCATATTCTGACGATAGACCATAGACCCAATTCGGCCATCCTACGATATCATGTCTTTATGACGGAAGAAAGAAAAACTTAATATACATTTTCATTAGAGTATTGAAGATTTTAAGTACTTTTAACTTCATATTTTTTCGTTTAATCGATTTTAAATACTTATATGAGATCATGTTCAATCAATTACTACGAATACTTACTAATCATAATTACTAGTACTAGTTCAATTATGGTTCAATTATTAGTATTAAATACTTTTTGGAATTTTTGTTTTAAATTTTCTCTCTCTGATGGCACCTTCTCTTCTGTCTTTATGATAGGATGGACTTCAATGTTCGTTTACAGAACGCTAATATATATCGGAGAAAATCTTTAAAATCGGAATCCTCCACTAGTCCTAAGTACATGTTGATCAACAATCCTGTAACCGCCACGAAAGCCACCATCATCATGAATGACCTGATAGTTGTAGCTACAATGTTGTATATAGAGCTAAGGATTGCTGGAAGCATGTATATCAAGAGACCGAGAAGCAAGAATTGACCCAAGTCCATCTGAAGAGTGTTTTTCCATAATCGTTGCGCGATGTCCATTATCCACTGTAATTCCATTCTGCTGTTAAATATCAAGTAAGAAATACGGTAATTGATTTCAGAGAAATAATCAGAAATAAAAAAACAAGAAAGAATGTAAAATAGTTGGAAGATATGGTTGTTTTGGCACAGGTCTTACGAATTGCTGTTCCGTGGGTATTAAAGAAAGATCCAAAATCCAATGATGGCAATTGATGGAAGTGGACAATAAGCTGTCAAATTAGCAATTTAGGGATGACGGGTGCTATTCTAGTGCTAAGTCAATTTATTGCTGGTCGATTCCACTTTGAGTAGCGAAATACTTTCACTTCATCCTTAAATGATGTAGACGATGACCTGTGCTTTTCCCAAACTTTATGGCCGTAAATCTTAGATATTATTTCATTTACAATGTGTTGTTTATAACACGTGGATTTTTTCATGTAACAAGAGGTGATTTGTGTTGCCGAGCAAAATCAAACCAATATATGTTCACGATGATGTAAATGACTTGTGTGTAATGACGCTCAACGCTCATCAATAGAAGTGTCAACATGTATGTATTTATTTACGTCGGTCGCTGGTCGCTTGTACATTGGTTGGAAATTGGGTTTGATTGACGTAAACAGTATAAGCATTCGCTTTAAACTTCTTTGTTTGTTTGTACTATTTCTATCTGACTGTCCGTTCGACATGTATGTAAACTTGTAAAGTATCCGTATCTGATTTTCGTAAATTCTTGTTGGTGATACAACTTCATGATAATGATAATGATAGTGATGACGATAGTTAGAGCGTGTCAGTAAAATGCAGAAGATACAAACACTTAAAATATTATTCTAAAGCGTAAAGAAATATGCATTTATCATTCACTTCATGTATATCCTGTACTCTAGGCCGACTAAATATCTCCAGCTACTTGCTGGAATTTGTTTATCGGGGAAGGGTAATTTGTTCGTTGAGCCACGCATATGCACCAAGCTAGTCAAACCATTATAATACGTTGGTTAGCAGATGGATTTACATAATTACATATTTTTGACCTCATGAATATGATGACTAATAACATTACGAATGCAAAACTGTATCTCACAGTTAGTATGAGTATGCACCACTGAGACAGTGCGTGAATCGAGTGTAAATTCAGTAGCAAATCAAATACCATATAGTTCTGTGGAACTTGCACACAGTTTATCATTAAATTCTCCATTCAATTCAGAGGCTTTGCAGCGTCAACGCAAGGATATGGATGTAGCTGTGATGATAACATTACATTCTTGTCGGTGATACAACTTCATGCAACAAAAATGTTGTTATCTCGTTGACGTGTACCAATGTCTCATCAAACTCTGTAGACGACATTATTTGTCGCTGGTGTAAGAATGCAAGTTTAGTGTCCGTATTTATCAAGTCATCAGTGGAAAACATGGATATGACACAAATATTTAATTTTATTCACGATGTACACATATCTGTATGAACACCTTGTCATTGTGCCAACCGTGGCTGAACCGATGATGTCCAAAATCAACAGCAATACAACTTTGCATTTCCACAAAACAGTTTTCATGATGCGGAACTTATATACTGTAGTTCATTCAGTTTCTATGAAGTATACAACTTTGTCACACAATGTGTGAGTGAAACGTATCTCAAACTCGTGCATTTACAATTCAACACACATTTTGTATAAACAATTCAACATCATGCACACCGAAGACCGAATACTTCTTATTAGGCACACTAGCCCTCTAAGCTATATACTGACCGACACACTAGATAAATTAGTTGGTTTTAACTTACAAGTATATTTTGATATGAAAAAACCACGAAATGCCGCTTACTATTAAATAGGAAACTGATACTCATGTATGTGTTATAATATCCCTAAATGGCCCTTGCAAAGATAGTTCTAGATTACATACTTAGGCTATGTAGTGAGTATAATATTTACTTGTTGCAATATAAATTAAGAATTAACATAATAATATACAGGAAGCGATTTCGAAAACAATATCGCCAAGTACATATTGAGCTTTCCAGAAATAAAAGTTCCAGCTACATCTTGATTATATTATGGGAGACGACACGATTCATTGCGTAGTTCACAGGCCTCAGTCTCTCGGGTAGGCAGAACAAACAAATTTCAGGTTGTCCTAACTTCTGTATTGTGACAAAACTACGAGAACGTCTTTTTAAGACGGAGACGGAGGATTAACGGCGCATACGAATAATATTGTTTGATCTTCTGGATTCTTGTAAGGTCCCGTCGGCTCTCCCCAATGTCGAATACCATCAACACAAAAGTTAAAAGTACTAAAGGCGGATTCAATCAAATCGCCGGACGAGTTTTTGATACTGGGATGCTTATAAATTACCCGTCCATCTTGACGTAATTTGAACCTGCGTGTATAGGTCAGAGATAATACAAGTAGTACAACTAAAAATCAAAGCATGGAAGCAGCAAGCAGTACAAAATATTGATGGTAATTATTGTAACTTACTCCAAATTGATCTGGGCCAACGGGCTCATCAACTGAACAACGTCATTGCTGAAGGGGAACACCAGCGTGACATTTTTGTAGCAATTGTACTGAAATTTTGGAGGATATTTTTGAATCAAATGTGGGGTCATGTTTTCAAGTTCCTTCTCGGATAATTTGGTTTTCATATTTTTGTAAAGCGGGGGATCAAATGGGGTGTCTTCTGGGTTCAAGGGAATACAACCACGTTTATTGCCACCGACACCTAAGCTGTATACTTCATTCGGTGCACAGCATTTTTGAATGCATGGTGTCATTGGGTCAGAACAGTTTGTTTTACAAACAAGTACCTCCACTGTTTTTCGAAATATTCTGAAATTAAGAAATGAAGGAATTTGATTTCAAGGAAATGTTAATGTTGCATAATATTACAGGGGGTAAAAATGCAACTATTAGCAAACGACATTAACTATCCATTTCAAATCTTTCAACATACCCATTCACACAAAATTCCCCCTTTCTGTAATAATCGTTTCCCATTTTCAGCATCCCGTTAGGCATAAGCACGGGTTCAACTGGCGACAACAGTTTTCCCAAATCATGTACAAATTCCTTTGTCCATTTGTTACAATTTAACGGTTGTATTTCCATCCTAACAATCAAAGAGCATAAAGTAGAATATTCAGCACTGGCTCAAATTTGTTTGAGGATGATTGTACTTAGTAGGAAACACTATTACCTAAATTTTGTTGTTTTATGAGTAAACATGTAATTGGGAGAAGCAGTCCAAAAATTTGTAGTAGAATTGATCACCTTGATGCTATTCCCATCACCGGGGGTCTTTTTACAATGATGTGTAATTCCATTTCCAGTATCTTCATTAGCTTCTGGATCTATATTACAACAAACGGGAAGAACCGGAGGAGGCAGCGGG
>JAHZNE010005936.1:0-35258 GCA_027744055.1 Callyntrura sp. NNG-2020
CAAACTTGACATCTGGAATTAAACCAAATGGGCGAATTAACTTAAACAGTGATTTGAGGGGTTGTTTGGTTAGTGGTATGATGAGGGGTTGATAACTTTATGTGAACAGTCGGGTCAGGCGTCAGGATATGTTACTTATTAACGTACAACTTGACCTGGTTCAAAGGAACATTGCTGTCGTTGAACACTATGATTGACGACGGTAAAATCTACAAATGACATCAAGACTGGGGCAGAATTTGATCTCTGTTCTTGCTACAATTAACTGAAAATAAGACACAGGGTGGAAACAAAGATGACAAAAAGCAATGTGAAAAGCAAAGAAATAAATGAAACTTCTGTCATGTTGGGGCAGAAAGATACACAGTAAAAATGGAAAAAGGTGACATTGCTTTTCTAAAAATTTGTTGTTGGAGGGGAATTATTTTTACTGCTATGCTCGTGTTATTAAATAAACTTGTTTGTTTTAGATCAAAACTCGTATTGTTTCGACAAGGAAGATGGCAACCACGGTAAAAGATGACCCGTCGGCCTTTTCTATAATCCAACCTCGATATAATGTTGGGAACGAAATGTCCGCCGCCAGGCCAAACGACCTAAACTGGCTGCTTCCCATCCCATCGTTTACAAAATTCCTGCTTTATGTGTACCGTAATTTAACTTTTATTTGCATACCTTTTAGACCTTAGTCGTGCCAATTCGTTCATCTTTCTGTTAAACTGCCAAAAAGTAGTAACGTAAAAATTAACGACATCCTTTTCTGCTCTCATTCTAATTTCCTCCACATAACGAGCGGATCGTGCTTACCCATTTAGGGTTTTTACTATTTTCGTAAAATGGCATCTCATTTGTGATGCCACGATTCAATTGTATTACCAATTACAAATAGTAATAGTACAGTTAAGCACTCTCCTAATGACATTGCTAAAACGTGTGGATTTTCAGTCAAGTGCAGAAATCTAAAAGGAGAGTACAAAATGCTATAAAAATGCCTCTCACTAGTAATTGCGCAGTATACCCACACAGATATCCATATTGAACACTGAATATTAGTTATCGTTACAAGTTATATACATACAACACAGATCATTCTCATCCCAATAACTAAATGCTTAATATTTTGTCATTTCCCGGAGCCTATCTTCCCGTGCAAGAAACACATATACCCAACCTAACCGTTATTAAAACAGTCAAAATACAACGTGTCACTTTCCTATCAATGTAAAGCAGTGAGTGACTGCACTCACGACTCACACACTCAATGCAATTCTGTCTGACAACTTAACAAATCTCCTCCTCTGATAATCTTTTCTTTGCAGTTGCCACTTGCTGCAATCACATATCTTCCTTTTATCGTATTTGGATGCCCACATAATAGAAGAGAATAGAACGCTTATAGTGAGATCGTTAAAAATTGGATGTCATATTTTTGTCATCCATATTTTGCCATATAAGCACTATTTATAAACTATTCATAATTTGTAAATATTAACAATAAATATTTATTGCTGCTGCTGCTGCCTGATTCAATTCATCATCCCATTGTCTCGTCATCAACAACGCAGCATCAGAAACGGTAGAGTAGATCTGTCGAGGAAGAAGACACGACGACTCGATTACGACGACGAACCTACTTGCTATACTGCTGCTTACCTACCCAACAACAGAGCAAGCTTCTCTCAGTTTGTCTCTTTTTGCTCGCTCTGCACAAAAGTGTTGTGTTGTAAATTGTAAATAGTAAAAAAGTCAGTCAGTCAGTAAGCAACGCAGTGACTGAGGAACACGTCAGACGTAAATATGTGTTTTTAAGCCAACAACAACCAGCATGTGTGAGTGTGTGTGAGCCTTGTTTAGTACACGAAGACCAACAACTCAGCTCAGCTGCAACCTCGTCGTCATCCCTATCGCCACCAAAAAATCATAAATATTTACTTTTAACTTGAAAAGGTTTTAAGTTGGGTGGTTGGTTGGTAGGAAGGATTTTTTTTATCTGGTTCTTCTGGTAGGCACAAAGTGAGAGACAACACAGCCAGACCAGAGAGAGGAGGAAATAAAGAGTGTACCGTACCGTATGTTACGCTCCAGCAGGTTTTTTATTTTTGAAGAGAACATGCGGTTTATTTATTGTGAACTTAGAGATAAGATAAGAGTCAAGTGCAAAAAAAGGTATTAACTGTTAGTTGAGGAACTATTTTTTAAAAGTATTACACAGTTAGGATAGGTTTTAACAGGGAGGTGAAGTACCATCCATGTCCTGGTTTAAGGGTATTTTAACTGTGAAACGACATTTTAATAGTATGGTGACTTAATGATAGTTTTAGGGGTTAATTTAAAGAAAGGAAGAGTGAATTTTTAATTATCAGGGAGAATGATAGGATGAGGAAACTTCCAGAGGCGTGTTGACGACGTAGGGATAGTGCTAACACATATTTAATTTTATTAGAAACGTTCCAAAGTTGAAAGTGACAACTGAACGTATCCAGCTTTTAACGAAAGGATGGTATG
Source organism: Callyntrura sp. NNG-2020 (assembly GCA_027744055.1). NCBI lineage: Eukaryota > Metazoa > Arthropoda > Collembola > Entomobryomorpha > Paronellidae > Callyntrura > Callyntrura sp. NNG-2020. The sequence continues at coordinate 2,506 of JAHZNE010005936.1, forward strand.
TTGATGAGACGTAGTTAGGAAGATCAGTTTATTATGTTATTGTGTAATCTATAAATGATTCTACATTCCAATTATCTACATTGTTTACGTATAAATTCAAGGGCAATAATAGGAGACGTGGTGCAAAGCATCAGACTATTTAATATTTAATTTTTATTTATCGTTTGTGCGTATATGGTGAGACACGACAGCGTTACATCTAGAACATCCTTTTAAAAGAATTATGAATGAATTCAATTGATTTTGAGAATTCTAACTTGAGTCATCGGTAGTACAAAGCAATAGTATCAGGTGTATGTTAACTATATATTAAGGAAAGTAAAGTACGAAGTACCAATCATTTGTAAACATTTGTCCTCCAAGAACGGAGGGAACCCTCCGCGTTACTCGTGAAGTTTTATTCACGCCACGCGTATTTTTAAAGGCGTGTAGTCAAAATCTTGAGAATTTATTTATTACATTTTTACGAAACTCGAGTCATCTGTGAATACGGCGAACAACCTAAAGTGTCAAATCTACAATTGGAGGAACAGGTAAGTTTAATGTTTTACAAATAATACTATATACAATTGCTAAGCGCATATTTCACCCGTGTTAAAGTTGAAATTATTTTTGCCAAAATTGAAAGTTTTGCTATTTAATGGACATACGACGAAAATAACAATTGTACTTGTAATGCACATGACACACTGACAGCCGGCTGTGCATCAGACACTGATCATTGGTTCCTTCCTGTTTACGTAGATATAATTTATACTCGTTGCTATTAAATACGCAGAATACTATCTATCAAGTGCTGTCAGTATTACTACACCCTCAACCTTCCTGCGTCCGTTCCAATGTTTCAAAATGGTATTGGAATGGATCTGCACTGCAACACGCAGCGCCTCTTTTGTCATTGTCATTATATAATTCAATGAGATGATAGATTAAAGTTGTTTTTTTGTATTATTTTACATTCCGACATGCAACATCATCATCATCAATCGGTGTACATATCAACCTGTGTATATTTATAGATACAGCGTCAGTGAGCAACTGAGAGATGAAGCATATTTTACTATTGTCTTTTATATTCGGGTAGGTAGCAGATAAATTATAGACATGGCTCAAGTAAAACTTACGCGTCATCATCACAATATTTACTAACCTCGATTCTCGAGTATTCAAGGTCAACCTAGTAATACAGTAGGAGGAGGGGAGATAAGCCTTTCATAGGTTTAATGTTAAATGTAAACGTCTTCAAATAGATATGTGGTTATCATATAATCATTAAATTGGTGTTCTGTCGTATAATTGATCCAAGGATAAAGGTATTATTGTCACTTCAAACTTTTCAACATGGGTATATACTAAATTAAAACTTGGCAGTTGGCACAGTCGACAGTGTTTGTCTTTACGCAATAGCCAACTCAAATAAAATAGAGATATATTCTTCATATACAAACTTTTATAGTAGTGAGACCACATCAAGGATAAATGATGATAACGTTGCTTGTCAGAAGGGGAATCATACGGAAGTGTACTGGTGATTTTAAGCGTTGAAACGACAGAATCGCTCGTTTTATTTTTTGGTACATGAAGTGTACTACTGTGCAGTATTAACCACCAACCTTTAAAATTACAGACTTTAGTGTAAAATCGAAAAGACGAACAAATTGCATTGCTTCGTAAATAGGAAGAACTCACAACCGTACAATACACGCTTCCCCCTCCTACAATTAATTGATAATTTTTGTATTTGTTTGTAGAAACGAAACCCATTGTTGAACTGTAGTGAGATCTCACCTCATCCATTAATACCATGTAGTCTGACGTCAGTGATATCCTCCTTAAACCGCTTTTAAGGAACTAATTTTTACAGTACCAAAATGTTTCGCATAGAAAGTTATATTACGCCTATAATCTGGTCGTACTTTTCGAAGTACGTCAAAAACTTCAATTCACATGATTTTCAAGTAAGTACTACAGTTGAACAACAGAGCATGGAGTATAAAAGTCTTAAGGCGACTTAAGGTGTAAGAACTTGACACAAACAAGCTAACATTTTAAATGGTAATTGATAGGTATCACTATGGAATGGTGGTGCAGTATTCTCGAATTTGGAATTGAACTTGGATGTCTTAGATAGTGAACTGCAAATTCCTTTAACCTTTGCAAATGGTCACATACAGGAGTTAAAAATCACTGTACCATGGAGGAAGATCACGTCCGAACCAATTGTTCTGAACGTGAAGAGCATGGGTAGGACTTTGATTTATCAACCCGGCGAGGGTAACATTTCCAGATATCCAGTGTCTAATCTAATTATCTTATTAATAATTCTGTAGAGCTCGTTTTAAAGTACAGGGAGAAAGGGGGCGAATCAAAAACAGTCGAAGAGATTTTACCTCCGAGAGTAGTTCCGAACAGGTGAGTGTAGAGTGCAACATCTATAGTTATTTAGAATATAAATTTGCATTAGATTAACGTATATCTAAAAATTATTTTAAAATTTTGCAGAAATGACGAAAATTCTGGTTACATGCGTGGATTAATATCTAAAATTGTGACCAATGTCAGGGTGAATTTTGAAAATGTTGTCATTAAATATGTGGAATCAGACATAGCCTTCAGTGTAAATGTTGGTGAAGCCAGCTTGACAGCAGCGGATGAGAATTGGAAAAGCGCGTTTCTTGGTACACAAAATATTTTTATTGGGTCGTTTTCCATATAACCGTCTATGTTACATTGTCTGATTAAAGTATCGATATCGAATCAATATCCTTTTTAGATCGCATTGTGTATTCCCCTGACTTTATTCTAAGGAAGAAGTTGTCATTTTCTGACGTTAATATCTGCCTCGATCGTTGCAATAATGCTGGTGTGGTGGACAAGTTTCATGTAAGTGCAAAATCAAAGCTTAAATAAGGGATTGTTCTGAATTTAGGCTCCAGTTGCTAAAAATGTTATGCTGTATTTTAATAGGATCCCATGCTGTATCGCTGTGACTTTGATGTTCGTATTATTCAAAAGTTTGCAACGACATATTCAAGAACGCCATATTTTTATAGAATGGATCTCTTCCTCGGACATCTTCAGTTTTGTGTTACTGATGAGCAGGTAATGACTTATTTAATGATAATAAGTGTAATTTATAAATTTTATATGGGTTAGATATCTGTCAGTTATTCAAATGTTGGCATAAAGTTCGCTAAGTAAGTTTCGTCGTTGTGGGCGGACTCCTCTTCTGTGGCCAAAATGGCAATCAATGTGTATAGATATGGGCAATACCACGGCAAAGTACGAAAAAGGGCTATGTAGATCATCAAAATTCGAGGACAAAGAGAAATGTTAAGTAGGAATAGGAATTTTGGATTTTTTCCTTTTGGGATCGATAGACCGGTGGTTATAGGACTTGTAGGAACAAAAATGGGTTATGTAGAACATCCCCCGTGGGGTTGGGGTGAAGTGAGAATAATCATGACAGAACAAGAATTTTGGAATTATTTCTTTGGGAGTCAATAGATGGACGGCATCTCTTCTCAATTCGAGAAATGGTAGACTGGAATAGAAGAAATTCCATTCTGATATTTGATTTGTAATGTATGAAGTAGGCTTTAAAATTTATTCAAAAGTATCTTCAAGAGATTTGTAAATGTCTGGAGAGTATACATGTTGAAATTGAAGTATGGATATGTCAAAGCTAGTAAAATGCATCAGGTTTTGTACATTATATTTCATAAACATATTCCATAAATAAATTATGATAACTGATCACACTTTTCGTACTGGCAGATACCTATGTTGGTCCGGTTGTACAATTTATTCACGTGGCTGATGCAAAGTGGCACTATGGACACATCACAGGACACAGATTTGGATGATACAGGAAACTCATCTTTGAATGATGCTGAGCAAGGTACTCATGATCACGATCCCTTAGAATCGGTGTCGATAGAACAGCAAGAAGAAAACAACGCAGAGGCTGAAGCAATTCTTGCAGACGAAGGTCCTTCGAGTTGGACAAGTTGGGCAACAAGCTGGCTTTACAATTTACCAGATGCTGTGTTTGGAGAAGAAGACGAAGCTGAGTTAGAGGACGGTGACAGCCCACAAGATGAATTAAATGAAGTTAAAATCGAACCACTTACGCCACCACCTATATCACCTTTTACATCGGAAATTTCTACAGAAAAAAGACTATCTGATGGAACTCACTTACCTCCGCCGACGACTCATTTCGGGATTTATATAAAAACGTTGACAATCATTTTTAAAGCTGTGCAAAGAAGCTGTGATAGACCCCCCGTAATGCGACGAAAAATTATTAACATTTTCCCATTTTTGAAGTGTTCCATTCAGGGAATATGCTGTGATTTTATCCTTCGTGGAAACGAAAATTCTCACACGTTGGGTGTTTCGTCGGTAAAAATAAATATTTTTATGTCAAGTCTATTGTATCGTTGAAATTATCACACCCTTATATATTCTTGATTAATTTCACTTCACTTTATTTTTTAAATTATAATTTAGATAATGGTTCATGGCTTGGGATTCTGCCCATGTGGAGTTCACGACTGTAGTTCTTCAGCAGGTGGCATACCGTCTCAAGGTGGTGAATGCTATTTTGAAGCTGGTAAAATAATGCCAGAATTTTTTGCTTCGAGCTTATTCCAATCAGATGACGTGTCTCCTCCCGAATGGTGCTATGATGTTAACCACAAAGACTGTCTAAATTATGAATCAGGTACTTGTTTTACTGCATTTAAACATAGCAATGCCAACGTTAATGTTAAAACAATGCCTATGTTTTGTGGATACCTGGGAAATTATAGAAAGTGCACTGTTAGATAAGACTCCAGCATTTTTCCTGAAATACATTGTTACCAGAAGTGATATGGATAAAAATGACCAAAATCTTCAGAATCCAGAGTAATATAACATATGTTGTACTTGACTTCACTTTATTATATAAGTGAAGCTTTTGTCAGATGTGTATCAATTTTGTTTTAAATATACAATTGCAGGATCAGTGCAATACTATATCACTGTGTGACCGCTCCATGTAAAGTATTGCTGTGCTCTGGTCTCATTCATAGACTGAAAATGATCAATAATGCAATTAACAATTACGGTTATGAACCATACGGTAAGATCATATAATTACAATTACGACCAAGAACTGATTTCACAGCGTTCCACGATTCATTTTAACATTACATTTTTTTGAAGGTCTTCAACCCGTTCCAATCAACATCGCTCGCTTTGGAAGCCTGGGTATGGATGTGAAATACCCGCATACAACATACCGTCTAGTTATACGTCAACCACTAATAGAAATTCTAGCGGCAGACCACCCTTCTGATTACAGTGCTGAGAAACGTGCTGAATATTTCCGTAGAAGCGGTGGTCTCGTAGTTCCACCGTCTACATTACCTCGATTATCACCAGAATGGCCCAGAATGATAATCAGTTGCGACATTTTAGAATGTAGTGCCATGGACGAGGACAATCATTTCTTCAGACTGAGAAATCGTTTCATTGAGGAGCCAGTAGCAATTGCTCCTATTGATAATAATGTGAACAACAATAACAAACATTCGCGTCAACGTAAAAGAAGTTATCCACAAGGTGAAGAACTGGCTAAGTGGATGAATCAAAAACAAGGGAAAATAGCATCACTTCAATTTTCAATTATGGAAGTGCTGGTAAGCTTTGTTTCGGAACCTGTGGAACTAAACATTGGAGTGAAGGCAGGCGCTTTCCAATTAGAATTTGCGAATTACCACATGTACTCTTTACAAGAGATATTACACAGAAGTCAAGGGAACATTTACATGGAGTCTGTAACATGTAGTACACGCTTACAACAACGGTATGCTGCCCTTGTGATTTTGCGATGAAATTATGAAATATGCAATTAAAAATATTCAGATGAGTAATTCCAGTTTCCATGAAAGTGAGAAAATTCTAATTTGGTACGTAACAGATCTAACGTCCTCTGGTTGCCATTCACTGCTAAAATAGACACATTGCTAGACTGGGAACCGAACATGCTCAATCCTTCATTTTCCGTTAAAGCCAACACAAGTGCTCTCACGTTGTTCGTTGGTCCTGAAACGATTATTGCCTTTACTCAGCTGAATGACAAGTTATCCGTTTATGTGCAAGTAAGTTTCCGCTGGTACTTAATTGTCTTGTATATTTATGGTGGAGCGGCTACATAAAAATTAACTTGCTTGCAGGAGTTTCTACATCGTGTAGTTGTCAGTAGTCAAGCCATTGAAGTGCCCAGCCGTTCTACGTCTGCTCGAATGTCTGTATTTTCTGACATTTTCAAAGGGGAAAAAATTCAAAAGCAGAATACGAAAGATATCCCGAAATATGTTCATGGAATCAATATATGCGTCAGTGACACCTATGTACTATGGAAATATCCACAAAAACGGGCGTTAAGGTCTTTTATATTGGAGGCACTACCACTTCCAGCTGAGGATAACCACACTGATAAACCGGTAATTGTATAATTTATTATGTTTTTTTTTCTAATACGCATCCTGATAGTCTAATAACTTATTTGTTACAATTTCATTGTTTTAGTCTCTAAAACTTCAGTTGGAATATTATGCCGACTTAACAAGATCATTCCATAGTTTCTGTTCTTTTACCTTGGCATCTAACAAAGGAAAATCCCTTCGATTTATTAGCGATATACAAAGAAGTGCCATCACCGCAACTACATGGAGACTTCGTATTGTTTCAAATGATGTTCAATCTGGTATAGAATCGTCTTTGCTGGAATCACTGGCGAAATGCATTATTCTTGAGTCGGTGCACGTGCCTGAGTTGTCAATGATGATGGAGTTGTACGAAGTCAATCTAAATCTAGTCAACAATACCTTTTATGCCGGGAAAGGTACATTTTTTCAAGTTAAAATAATAGTGCATATATGTATATCTACAATTGAAGTTAAAGCAATTCTCTTCAATTCCACTCTTTTCACTGATTGATTTTACAGAAATTGGCAACTCAGCCCTGCAATCATACCTGAACACGGACGGAGTATCACCCGCTGATCATATAATGGCTACACTTCACTTCAAACAAACCTCTGTGATTTACTCTGTTTTAGACCGACTAACTCGATTTAACGCAGATTTTTTTGTTGACCTGAAAGTTTTGAACTACGAATCTTTGGTTTTGGAAGAAATCACTGAACCTATTTTTGTAGGATTAACAATGACACTGCCAGATTTACACGCCACCTCTTCACTCAACCTGGTTACAGACAGTGTCAACGTGAAATTAGGTGCCTCTTTGATACACAGTACAATGTATTCCCTTGCTTTATGGAACCAAGTAATCAATAGCTTTGATGTTCGTTTGTCCAAAATGGTGACAACGGAAACGCAGTAAGTCTGTTTGACACTAAAAGTAATCTAAAATATTATGTTCGCCCTTTAAAAAGAGTGTATGTATGAAATATCTTTCCTCTTTTTGTTTAGGACTAAAATCATATTGAATCGTATTCTCATGTGCAATGATTTAAATACTACAATTCAATTGCGTTGTTCTCACCCGGAGTCCCTTGGTGCAGAAACAATACCTAGCAAGGATTGTAAAGCGGTCAGCCTTTTGTCTTCATGTGACTCCATGGACGATCATCAGAAACGCTCTAAACTTTATCTCTCATGCTGTGATGAACCTAATAAGGAAGTCGAAATAGACATTTACAAATCAGGGTACTCTGTGAATAAATTAAAAGACAACAGAACTGTTTTTGTAAATATATCGAATTTGTCCTCTTCTCAGAAATTGGTGAGCTGATGTGCTAAATTTTAACATATATTTATTGTAAAAACCTGTACATTGTTAGATTGAACTGTCACATAATAATAATGCGTCTTCATACTCCCTCTGTAGGTAAAAATTTCCGGACCTCTTATTATTGCCAACGGATTAGAATCAGCCATTGAATTTTCTTTATTTCCATACAGTAGCTTAGAAGTGATTAAAAGTACAATGCCAAGTCGCGGTGTTGGTCCGACATTCTTGTACGACATTCATGAAATTGAACATTTCCGTCTTAGATTTGTGTCTTCGTCGAGTAATGTTAAAAATCCTTGGAGTGACATAGTTTATGTCAATGATCTCATTCAAGCAAAGGAATCTGGCTCAGTTCATTCCGTTCTTGTTGCCTGTAAGGGAATTTATTTCTATTTTTCTATATTTATATTTATAGATTCGTATATGTACATATGTTACAATTAATTTTTACCTCAAAACCTCCTTGTATTAGTGTTCCAGCAATCTGAACATTCCATTTCGAAGACTCAAGTTTGGCTAACACTCGTGTCCGAACAAATTAAAGGCCAGACGCGTTATTTGGTAGTAGTTTCTCCAATCTACTGTCTCAGATCGTGGTTGTGTGGAGAGACCTTTGTGCATCTTTCTTCCTCGGATGAAAATTCAACGGACATGTACTCTCTAAAAGGAAAGGGGGACGAGGTTCAAATAAGATTTAGCGGTGAGAAAGATGTCACTCACCACATGAAGTTTCAGTCAAAGTAAGTTTAAATTCAGTAGGAATTTGAATGACTTGGTTGTAGAATTAGTCTAACGACACATTTCTATACAGTTTAAATGTTCCTCCCTCGATGGCATCAGTCCCTTTACTTCCAGCTGGGCCTTTGCTGGAAAAAAAGACTCAAGTGAAGCCGATTGACGATTTATTAGCTCAAATAACGAATGTAGCAGTATCGGATCGACTACGGAATGATCCGCTAACTGTGATGGATTCAGATTTAAATCTCAAGTGGCCTTTTATTAATGAAGACATACCAAAAACTGAATGGAATACAGAAATTAATCCGGAAACCGAGATAATGGTATCATTTACGCCATGGGTTGAAGGACTTCCCACGGCAGTAGCTGATATCAGACCATGGGCTCTTTTCATAAACTTGTCCGGTGTGGAACTCCTGTTCGCTCAAGAATCTTGTGCCAGTGCTAGTTTTGATAATGACGTCGAGTGGGACCAGTTTTGGGTGCCTTATAAATGTGTGTTCTCGCCAAAACCTATCAAAATACCTTCCGGCAAATTTCGGTTGGGTATAATGATGAATGATTTCCTGGTGAAAAGTCCAATGTTGCAATTCAGCGATCAACCTGAACGTTTGAGCGTTAAAAAAATAAATAAGGACAGTAGAGTTCCTATTGATTGCTTCTCTAGATTAGACCTGTTTGGAGGAAGTCAAGTGGCCTGCCTCACTATTGAGACACGAATCCGAAACAAAATTTTAATTGTGACTGTTCGTCCTACGTACTCCATACAGAATAGAGCCCCCTTTGAATTGTACGCCGAAGGAATCACTATTTCCTCTGCCATTCCACAGAGACGCGAATCTTGGACGGACTCAAGGTTATCCATGTTTAGCACACTGGAGCCGTGTACAGACAGTTCAACAACGGCTACCTCAAATGAACTTGCATGCACTGCCATGCCGATTCTTCATTTCACAACAGATGGTCAAGATTACTCTGCCTCCACTCCAAGTTATAAATACTTAGCTCTCAGCTGTGGCGGTCCGTGGTGGTTTGTTCAGTTGGTGGATAGCGCGGAAAGTTCTCATATTGATAATGGTATTCCTGGGACGGAGATCGCAGTGACGTTGCCCAAAGTTGACTGTAGCATTCTAAGTCCTTTTAATCGCCACAAGCTAAAAAGTTTTAAGGTTGCCAGTGAGGCCATTGTTGTGGGCACTTACACAAAGAACGGTCAAGTGTGGGTATCAGTGAGTCAGGATAATGCACCACAACTAATATTACACAACAAATCTTGTCTCCCATTGTTTTATGCGGAAAAAGACAAAAGCAGGGAGCAACCTCGACATCACACATCGTGTTTTCAACAGTATTTGATGATTCCGCCAAAGTCAAGTTGTCATTTTAGCTTCGCCAACGCGTACAGTATATTTCCACAGCTGAACAAACGGGAAGTGGTAATCCCAGATTTGATGATGGCGGAAGTATCTCAAGATCTGGTCGATTTTGTGGCATCTCATCAATCTGAAAGCTTTATCACAGTGGTAGAAAGGCCCCGGCGACAACGGCAATCCGTGATATCGTCTTCAGCTTCGGTAACCTCTAAATGTAGTACCCTACGCTACCCGTCGGGAAATTTGTTGTTTCCTGAAATCGACATTGAGTGGAAAGGTTTAATGAACGTCAACAAACATCCAACACAGTATGCCAAATTTGGGGGCCAATCAGTGAAAATAACAGTGGAAATTGTAGGATACACTCATCACGTATTCATTGAAAATACAAAGTTAAAAGAAGTGTCTGCCAAGGCCGTGCGAAGTCGTTTCGCTTCACCTCATACCATTAAAGAAGTTCGCGCCACAAGTAACAAAGAATCGGAAAGTAAGCCATCATCGCACACAGGACATGCAGCTGGAGTGCTGTTTACTAAAGGAAATGAAGCAGCCAATGGAGATATCACAATTACACTTAGTGACATTGCTGGAAACGATGATGAGGATGAGCTCCCTCCAAGCCCACCATCTGAGCCAGACTTAAATTCTAAGGGGGTGTGTCGACCTTGGAAAATTAAAGCATTCATACCTGAACTGTACGTGTCTATTCAGGATGACTTTGGTTGTGGAATGGAGATGGACCGTGAATTTCTTGGGATTACTTTCGAACCAATTATTATAGAACAGGTTCCCATAATCGAGGACTCCAAAATAAGACCTGCAGAGTGCCCGTACGTACCGCGTTACCAGTATTGTTTAGGTATGATATGATATTAGTGTGTGATGTGGTCTGAATTATACTTGTTTTCATTGCAGAAGAAGGGAGTCATGGATCTACGCTGTTCGGATTGGAAACTTACAAATTGACACACCTTCTATTTCATGTCAGCGCCCTGTGGAGTTCCCTGTGCTGCTTGAACCTGTTAAGAAGTCTGTAAAGGCAGTGTATTCTATTCCCGAAACGGCTTTCGACATTCTTAGTTTTCTGGAAACATTTGAGATTCCTAATACATTAAATGTAGATTCGACAATCACTGTAACGCGTGTTGCGCACAACGAAATTAACTTGGAAACTGTGTGGATGAGAGTGCTTCCTCTATCGTTGTACTTTGAAGACCGACTAGTTGCATACGTGATTCCTTCCATTTACAAAATTCTTGGAGTCTTTAACGAGAGCTACGTTTGTGTAGAGAAATGCGCTACTGTTGCTGAAACGTTGAATCAGTCAGAGTCAGAAACAACTGTCCAAACCTTGATGGATCCTGCCATAGTAAAGCACGTCAGCATCGTTGATGCTGGTTCAATTCCAGAGCATACGTCGTCCCTCTTTTATTCCGACCATGAGCTTGGCAGTCTTCCTGGCTTATCTGGACATAAGCGATCATTTGGTAATGCTAGTGGCAGTGGAAATGTGGAGGTCCAGACTTTATTTTCTAGAAATATTTCATTCGCCCCCGCTCCAGGATCGTCCAGCTCGGGATTGAATAGTTCCAATTCGTCAGTAATATCATCGAGTATGTCAAATCTTCGTTTAGCCTCTGTTTCACCGCCACCGCCCTCCCCAATGATTCCTTTAGAACCTCATGGTTTCAACAACAGGTTTAATGCCTTTAGGCCGTTCATTGTGGATACCACCGTTCCAGTAAACTATAATGAAGTCGATAATCAGGACGAAAACATCAGTGATCCTTTTGCTGTTAGTCGTGTTCGTGTTCCGAAGGAACTTGTTAAATTATTTGAGCAGTTGTCCCGTCCTGTTCGATTGAAGATGATTGACATTCAAGGATCAGAAGTAGAACTCACTTTACGGATGGAGAAATTGTTGTATCTTGCTCTGGACCGGTCAGTAGTTCAGCTTAGACCATTTAGGGCATACACTAGCATGACAACGGATTACCACCTTGGATTAGAATTGACAATGCACTATACCGTCGGAACCATCTTTACCATCGGAAATCCTGTTCGTGTACTAGGATCGCTGGAGCTTTTGGGAAGCCCAGGGACATTAGCACGAACAGTAGGCACGGGATTGAGAGACTTGGTTGTGTATCCGTACGAAGGTATTTTAAATGGCCCACTGGGATTTGTGTCTGGATTGGGGTATGGAATGACGTCGTTGTTGAGAAGTGTTACTTCAGGTGAGAAATGCTTTAATTAATTATTTTATAAGGTAATAAAAGTGACATGATCTTTCATAAAATAAATTAAACTTGTAGGAACACTCGTATCTTTAACAAACTGGGCAGAAAGTGTGTCGCGTAACATCGACCGTCTTACGTTGGATCAACAAGAACAGCTAATATCAGAAGCGGCAAGACAGGTGGAACTGCAGGGATTTAAGGACGGTTTTGTGCACGGTTTAAGCGGATTTGGTATAAGAATTCTTGGTAAGGGCCTGTTCCCTTAAGTTTACCAAAGAAATACTTTCATGTGTTTATAAACAACTGACCGACAATTTTTTTAACAGGTGCTATTGGGGGCTTGTCACATCATCCAATTAAAAACGTCATTCATAAAGGACCGACAACAAGTAGTGTCATTGGTGGTGTAAGTAGAGGTGTTCTAGGTGCAGTGGTAAAGCCAATCGGAGGGGTAGCTGAACTTGTTTCGATGACAGGGCAAGGTGTCCTTCTCGCCACAGGGTGGAAACCGAAACCAAAGGTAAAACGGAGCGTCAAATGTAAATCATGATAATCAGTAAAAGGAATCAAAATTGATTGTAAATTTGGGAAATCTTATGCATAATTTACAGGTGAAAAAACCAAAACCCAGAACCGAAAGTATAAGGAAAAGTTCGAGTGAAAGTTCATAACTATTCAGATTTATTGGTTAATTTATTTATTTATATGAGTATGGAGGTCCGCACATTCTAGGTTTACGCTATACGTTCAGAATCTTCAAAATCGCCCGTTTTAACTTTCAAAACTTTGTAATAGATACTATATATTGGCGCATGTTGTATATTAAACGGAGTATATTATCATGTATTTTGTTTCGCAATAAAATATCAGTATATTGCAGAACACCGATCTATACAGACCTAATCCTTCACACAACCACGCATAAGCATTTCATCATTATCATATCAGTAATTACTCGGGACCACAATATATAAAACGTACGAATAAACAATTGTGTGTACTCCGACGTATATTTACCGAAGTTCATCTGACTGAACATGACATGCAACGTAAACGGGCTTAGGATGCCACAATTTTTGAGAGATGGATTCTAGCCCTCTAGGCACTACTACTCATATATACTCCTCCAGAGATGAGGATGAGGATCTCATGATGCCCCGTTGCTGGAGACAGGAAAGCTATTATTTAGCTACTTACTTTTTACGTATATGTTTGGATGTGTATGAGTGAAGAAAGACAATATGACCTTTACTTTGAACGAAAGTTCGAAAGAACTATAAATGTTACTACTACTCATATTTACAATTTACATTTGTTCATGGAGGCGAAGAACTTGCTTTTCTTCTTGTAGCGATGTTACCGTACGCGACCTTTCGTCCATTGAAGCAATAATTAAGCTGGTGAAGAAGGGCGAATGAAAAAGGTAAGGTTACAGCAATATGGATAGATATGACTATATGTCGGATTTGTCCTCTCGGTATTACTGGTTTTGGAGCTGCGTAATATGCAGTGCATGAATGGAGCCTCCATGGCAAAAACTACAGTTTTTCGCTGAGACCATATTGAATAGCGTCTAAATTAACTTGTCACCGATTTTTTCTTTTTTCGCAGCCTATAAAATTGAGTTGTAAGACTCGGGTTTCCATTTTTTCTGTGGTTATATGATTTTATTTTGTGAGCCATTTTTAGCACATTTATGTAAATCATTAACACAAAAGCCACAAGATTTAATGTCGTAGTAACCTTGTAGTTATATGCACATTTCATTTATTCAATTCCCTAACATACAAGATTACTGAACTTCATGATTTTCCATAAATAAACAGTTATTACAAATATTGCTAACATCTATTAATTTGAACGGCATTATTACATGTTTTAATAAAATAACAACATCTAAATCAGTTTAAAATGTTTTTACTAATGGATAGTTCGTACGCAGCACGGAAGCAAACAAAGATGGGGTACAATTCATTCCAACTGAAAACAAAATTGCCAGTATTTTTACAAACACACACTCATACAAGACAAGATTAACCCCGGTAACGTACCGACGCACGCACGTTTCGATACCCTTGAACGTCCATTATATGTCAGCTGCCAGAATATGCATGTCATGTCAAAAGGTGAACAAGACTGCATTCAATTCTTCGGTATTTCAGGGAATACAACTATCTACTCAGGGAGAGAAGTCGTAGGGAAGTTTTTCCTGCACAGTGCCACAAGACAAGGGAAGATGAAGAAATCTCTACTCAAATAAAAAAAAGTTACTAAAGTTAGGCTGGTATCCAACCAACACAACGAAAACGTGGAGGTCTGTGTGTCTGTCAAATGTCGGGAGAAACGACATCTTTGTCCCCTTTGCTCATTGGTGTTGTTACATGTATGTGTTGTTTTTCTTTAATTTCTCCTAAAGAAAGCTTGCTCGATTCAGGGTATTACTCTGCATTACATTATTGCTGAACCGGTATGATAATTAACGGATAACAAGTTGATTTGAACATGCGTCCTAATGAGTCATATATTAACGCACACCCACATACAACTTTACTGTCATCACATTAATACACAGGCCCAGTTCCAACACTGCAAGTCGACGACCGACGTTTGTTTACCGAAGTACATCTCTAACACGCACACATCAGTTCTGTCAGTCAGGGAAAAGAAGACATGACAACAGTTTGGCAAAGTATGGTAGTAGAAACACCAAGTGCTGAGCTATATGCGAATTTGGTGAAAAACTTTTGGGCCAATGCAAAAACTCTCATGTTGCAATAGTTATTAAGAGACGAAGTCTTATTGGTTTTACGCTGTCCGTCCGTCTGTCTGTTTGTCCGTCCGGCGGTCCGTCAGCGCGATACCTCGAGAACGGATAGGAATTTTGAATTTGTTTTCGGGAGGTGATAGGGAATCACCATCGCATCAAAACCTCCCCTTTTTGGAGATTTATGTCAAACCGAAAGTGGGTCAAAAGGACAAAGGTCAATTATTTTAAATGAGACCCGGACTCAAAATTAGTGATACATTGGATCATGGTTATTAAGAATACCGGGTTTGATGCATAGAGTTAAGGAGCTAGGACAGATCAAAGGTCAACTCAAACAAGTGACCTTTTCTCAGGAACTAAAAGGAATTTTGGCATTCTGTTTACTGGAGTCAATAGTGAGTCAAAGACTCTTGATATTCTCATACTTTGGAGTCTCAGGTCAAACCAAAAGTGGGTCAAAAGGTCAAAGGTCAATTTATAAAAATGAGACCCGGGGCTACAATTTGGTGGAATGATACATTAAATCATGCTAATTAAAATATCGAGTTGGTGCTTATCGGTCAAAGGGTTTAGAGTCTACGAAAGGTCAAATGTCAACACAAACAAGTGACTTTTTTCAGTTGTAGCAGGGACCCAGGTCAGAGTGTCACCCTATGACCGATGTTGGTTCTATTTTTCTTTAGTGATGGTGTGTCCAGCTTAGTTCGGAGCCTACATAAACTCCTGATTATCTCGCATTTGAGCAGCAGGGTATGGGACTTTTATCTATGACTATTGGAGTGCATAGATTTACGAGATAATTAAAATCCATTGTTAATTCTGCAAATCTTCGTCTCATGTCCGTAAGTTGTTAGGGTTTATTAAATATTTAGTACATTTAAAATGTTAAATGTATATGACATACGACTTGTGTAGAAGGTTTTAATGACACGTTGCTGGGATCATTTTGTTCTTTGTTGATCTCGTTTGTTTTTGAGGTGGTTTTGTTTGGCAGATTTTGTTTTAGCTGCAATAACACACATAGTAGCATGTACAGTAAAAGCTGACTGAAATATCTAACTATATGGAACAACGGTAAAAAGTATAATAAAAACGATACTAAATGTAAAAATAAGTATTTAATAAGAGTTGAGGTTCGTGGTTCATATATTTTACTTAGCCATTTATTGATGCAAAATATAATAAAAAAACTACAAGTAAATGTATGATGCCACCATGACACCATATGACAGGCCGATAATATGTACAAATGAAGAAAAAAGAATACGGTCAACTAATACGAACTATAATTACTGCAGATTGATCAAAGAAATAAAAGTTGAATTGAATTGAGATTGTAGAGAGACGTAACTACTACTCTACTTACTCGCACCATCAGCATAAATTAGAGCGTAAGAAAAAGGACAATTAGTTCCAGGTTAATTTAATGATTGCAATTACCTCTATACATTTCAGCAGGAATCAAATTATAAAGACAAACATACTCAACGGGTTCGGATTGAGCCGCCAACGAAAGAAATATTCGTAAGTGTATAACCATGTAGTCTACAAATGCTGGGTATACTACTACCGTTTTGAATTGACAGTACCATTTTAAAGAATATCTACTACAAAATTACTATGTAATTAGTCTCTTATACATACAATATGTACTTATATAATATTCATATTTAGTACGTACACCATCAATCATTAAAATTTACCACGACGATCATAAAATTTGACATAAAATACTATAACACTGACTATTAAATTTTTATAAATATGTTTTAGCAGTATTTATGTTTTATTATACAGTTTTGTATAGCGTTTCATTTATCTCCTTTCAGGAACAACCAAGTGTTCCATTGTCCAATCATAAAATGCTTTTTTATAAATTTTTATGTGACATTAAAATATGGTGTATTCAGTGTACGGTATTTAGTGCTTTACAACATGCGTGAATGTATAGCAATACATAAACTTTCGTTTATATGCGTATTGTTACGACAGCACGTATTTGGACAAAGGGAATTTCCAATTCGATTAGGATGATTAATAATATACAGCATAACAATAGTAATACTAGTAATATTAATAATAATAATAAAGTGAAAATAGAAAGTTTAATGTGTTCAACGTGTCTTGTCTTATCATGTATACCCTCATTACCAAAACAGTTTCTTCCTTCCGCATAGAGATACACACATATAGACTGGAGAATTACATGCTAAAATTAATTACTGATTAAGTAAAAGTAACACCGGGAAGAATCAAACCATTATTCACATATTTAAATCAGCAAATGAGCATTGGATTTTTAAAAGAAGGTTGCGCGTTAAATTCGACAAGTTGCTTTAGGGGTAACTTAGAGTCATCGGCTATAAGCCTTATCGTATTGACTAATTTCAAAAGAAAGTACCAACAGTTCAATATGTGCCATGACTATTACAATTTGTAGAAGTCTTTTATAATTTATGTATTTATAAACAGTTGCTCTATTTTGTCAATTTTGTTTTAAATTTGTACGAAAGCAATAATCATTAGAGAGACGTTTATAAATTCTTTTGTTAAGTCTATTTTGTTTCTCTGCACAAGACAAAAATAGTTGATTTCGGTTTTTGAATGTAAAGGAAATTACAATGTTATTGATTTTTACTTTCCCATCCTAACGAGGGACACTCAGAGGCGGTATGTTTGGGATCGACTTCACATTTTAATTTTATATTGCCCTCACCATTCTAAGATTCCGTGCCAAGCCACATAATACAAACCATGTTGTTTTGGAAATATTTTTTTAAATATCCATTTTTTACGCTTTGGATGAATCCTTATGGTATTTTATATGGGGAAAATAAAAGTAACTAAAATGTTCATGTGCTATTTTTTCAAGAACTAGCATAAACTTTCTGTGGTCGTATTATAAAATTCGATGTTTTGACTACGACCTGTAGCTACTGTTTTGTAGTTGGTGTTTGTTTGGACAATTTTCCCCCGAAAATGAAAAAAAGCTTGAACCTTTCTGTCAATTCTCATTTTCCCATGTTAAATCCCATAAAAAGTTGAAAACTCTTCCAACGTATCAAAAGTGGATATTTAAAAAAATATTTCCAAAAGAACAGGGTGTTGTATCCTGCGGCTTGCCATGGAGTCTTAGAATGGTGAGGGTAATATAAAATTAAAATGTAAAGTCGATTCCAAACATATAGTCTCTGAGTGTCCCGCGTAAGTTGACCTGTGACTTTATAGAGGTTACGGGAACTTTTATTAAAAAACAGAAAATAACGGCATGTGTATGCCAATATAGGGATTTGCAATAAACGGAAATGAAGTCACATTATTTATTGAATAGATGACTCACAAATCAATAATCGTTGTTTATGAACTATAAAAAGAGAACTAACGGATCAGCATACTTTATAAAAAGGAAACGTCTTTTCTTTAAAACGTGTATGATTTCTCCAATGTGTTCATTAAATGTACAAAAGGTTAACCCGTTAAAAGTTTAAAATTTTATGTCGTATTCTGAACTTGACACAATTTACAGGATGATACAAGTAGTACAATTTAAAATTAGCAATTCTTGCCATTCAAATAAATACTCTTCATATATAGGTTTTTACATATTTTATAAGACTTGTTTTTCTTTACGGAACAAGTGGCTTTACACAAAAAGTACGAACGACACGACTATTTAAGCGTAGGTACTTTCCACTCCTTATCACTCTAACTTTGCTATTATTTCATTAGCGAAGGAAAAAAAGAGACGTCGATGCGATAACATTTGCAAATATATAAATTGCTCTATTTACTTCTACGTAAGGTTTGAACTTTAAAGTGTTGTCACGATTCCAATTAATTTTGATGAAATGGCTTGGTCATATGACATGTATTAATGAAACGTAAAAAAAATGAACTAGAACAATCGGCGGGATACCTAAACTTTAATTTTTCAACAATACTCATTTTACAAGACAAAACTTTGACTTGATTTTTTTAAATGATTTGATAAAAAAAACTTTGAAAACAAATTTTTTTCTCAAATACATCAGGGCCTACATTAGGTTCCTACATATATCATTTTCAAATGCTAAATAAACATTTCCTTATTACATTTTATTTTGGCAATTTCACAAATTAATGTATGAAAGTACTCTTCCATTTTTATGTACAACTTCTACATTTAAAACTATCGTCATATGTGTGTGCCATCGTTAAAAAAGAGTGAAATCTGAATATCGTGCAACATTTGAAGGAAACGGACGCGTTCGTACAACGCACAAAATGTGAATTTGATACTACGCCTCGTACCAGATCGACCTCTATTAATAATAATAATAAGCACTATTTAAGTCGACCAGTATGATTACGGCGTTTATTCATCAGTTTATCACACAAGGAGCAGTTCAGTTTTTCTATTAAAAAGATAGTATTATTCCTGAAAATATATTCATTACGCCTGGGGTTCAGATCTGGGTTTATAATACGGGCTAATGGTACGAATTCATTAGTTCTAGAGAGCACCTATTATTCTATTCTCACTCACAGACAACCAAACTGGCGCGAAAATTTCAAACAAAACTCCAACGCGCTTTTATATATTTTTATTTACTACTTTGTTTTTTTAGTGTAGAGTGTGTATAGCTCAATAATAACATTGTCACCAATTCCATGCAGATTATATAGTTGGATAGTAGTAAATATACACGTTAATTTGCGAGGTTTTTTAAATATTTTATACTGGATGGCAACGACATATTATCCCACTTATGCAGCAGTATATTGATTTCAAAATCTGTGCACTCAAACTGAAACCGAATTTGACCATCGTTGCTTTTTCGCGGGCGAAAAGGCGTCGTGGACAGACTGCAGTTCGGCCTTAGCACAGCGATAAAAGCAGTAATATTCAAATTACTTATCATCACCTCCCGATTTTATTTGGAATGCCTCGCTTTTGCTGTAGAAATAAATATTTCTCCTGTTATATTTTTTGTTTGTTTACAAAGTATTTAAATAAAAATAGCATTCCCTGTTTCCACCAAGACTTGAACACTATACTAGTACATGTAATAGAAATATATTTAGCGTATACCTTACTGTTTTACGTGAGTGCAGCTAGACATCAATGTACTCAAAAGGTAATAAATTTTTTTTACGTCAATATTATATCCAATCAGGTAATATCGTTTATTGAAGTCAATAAAGTTAGTAAGGGTTTTCATCGTCATGTCATCGTATTTTGCTATCGGATTAATTAATTAATTGAAGAAGAATAGAAGTGAAAATATGTTTTTGACTAGCACCATAAATGTAACACAATTTCAAAGTGCACGTAGAGGTAGCTTGTGATATTTAAGGAAACGTCAAGATGATCGGTACAATACAAATTACCATATATACTGCGTATGATCTTTCAACTTGATTATGTTTTGATTCATGAGACAGCGTATAACAGAGATTTTAGATTTCCCTGAATGCTGGAACTTAAGACAATTAATATTTAACTAGTCACACACTGTTTACTTAATTAATACCTAATAGACAGTGTGCTTTATGAAGCAGACCGTTGGCGCAGTTTCTGCCGTTATTTCAAAGAGCCTGTCTCAAGGTGTCTTCTGCATTCAAGTTGTTATATTTCCAACAATCAAAATAAACAGTGCATCTCTCTGTAACAAAAATAGCGTTCCAATTCATTTCCTTAAAAGTACGCCGTCGTCTGGTGCATACAAGTTACCTTTGTTACACAGTGGTCAAGTCTCGGGCTATATATTATGCCAGTAATAATGCTCCGTTCTGTCTTACGTAGTACACGTAACAATCTCACTTTCTCTCAAATCAATATCCTTCCCTGTACTGCAGGTGCAGTCTAATTCATAAAACAAATTTCTGATTATTAGGCAGCCTTAAATGCAAGATACTGACTTACGGAAACACAATGAAAAGCAGTTTTAGTCATAAAACACAGGAGACGTGTTCTATGAACACCATACCATTAGAGTGTCCTAAATTGTAACTGTAAATTATGATCCGATTCGAGGTCTTGTATACGTCACTTGATATGCCAAATCGTCAAAGACTTGCACAGATCATCGTCATCTCCCATGATCCTGATATTATTAAAGATTTTTACGTTTTAGTTTACTACGGCCGACTATTCTCCCGTTGAAAATCGCCTGGTTTACTGCATTCCATAAATCCAGTTAAAATCGTAATATATTCGCAATATATTTAGGATTCAAAGATGGTACCTGTCTATCCTGGCAAATAATCCCTTTGCCGACTGACATACCTATTTTCATCGGAAATCTCAAAATATTTCAAAGGTTGACGCGTCTTATAACTATTCTTGATTTTTATATATGTTACTCAAGGATTCGTTTAACTATAATCTCCCGATATGACCGTGTCTGTCATTTTAATTTATTTACTCTTTACCAAACTACATATACCAATACTAACGTTAATGTGAGTCTAATCACAAGGAATCGTCATGCAAATTTTCATATTTGGTGAGTAAATCAATACAAATCTACACGACAGATTATTTAGCAAAATAGAAGGAAGTCTTTTGCTTTGGGTACCTAAGAAGCCTCTAATATCAACAACTGTTAAACCTCACTTCTAAATCTATAATCTGTCAGTCAAAAAGTCAGGATCAGAAACGAATTGAGTTTTACACTAATACAATAAATTACAATGGCCAATAGCATCCACACATCCAAGTTAAAATCAATTTAAACGTACATCGAAAACGTTCAATTTATCTGAAACTGTATCGTCGCCATCTTTTAAGTATACGAGTACCCACATTAATTACTAATTATAGTTACTGTTATACGTTATACCACATGTATCCTAACTAGTATACGAAGTGCGCCATACAATGTTGCCGTTTGAGTCAAAATGGAAATTATTGTTTATCCTGACACTGGTTCTTGTTGTTATTACGTTGTAACTGGCAAAATGGTATTTTTATTTTCAAAATGATCCTTCATATTTGAAGTTGTTCTTCATAGGCAAGATCGTCTTTCCTATTTTTTTTTCATATTAGCCAGTACATACCAATGTGTTGATGTAATTCCGTTTTCATTTGACACGTGACATGTCCAACAGTTTCTAGGTGTTTCATCATTTTCTCTCAAAATCAGACCACAACAAACAACAACTCCTGCCGGAGAGATGTGAATACAAATGTTTTCCCGAGAGTACTTATTATTTGGGCGCCGCGCACGTACAATGACAAGGAGAATAAACTTCCACCAGAGAAAAATACAATACTTTTGTGCTTCTTTGGCAACAAAATTTTTATAATAATTTATGTACAACATACGTGTGTGTCAGTTCCAAAGTTAATATTTGTTCCTTTGTGGATTTGTCATTTCACTCTCCCTCCTCGTCAAAAACGACAGCAATGCAGACTTTTGTTTTTAAAAGTATGACTTTATGCATTATAGAACTATATAGCATACAACGAAAGAGTCCAATGCATATACCATTTCGTCCTGGTGTGATATATAAGTGATTAATTATCAAGTACTTGCATAAACTAAACAATTCTTTAACGGTTAATTTTGTTAGACATGTTATGTAGGTCACAAATCATTTTTTTTTCTCTTTGAACATTATTTCCTGTTGCTATGATCTGTACCATGTCAACGTTGAAACGCGGTTGTTGGTTTTGTAGTTTCCTGTTTTGCCTTTTACGCGAGAGTGACATTATCGTTAGTAATAGTAGATGAAACTAAAGCACAATAATTGCCTCATTTCCTCCGAATGATACAAGTTGCCATTATTTTACTTTGAAATAGTAGCTGAGTCCTTGTTTGCCACCAGATTTAATGCATGGAACAAGTGTGATAACATGTTTAGGGTCAGGTTACATCCCACCAATATCCAATCTCTGCTATTAGTTAAATGTCTTGCTCCTGAACTCTATGATTTATTTCATTGTACATGTTGCTCAATTTGTTAAATGCTGGTGCAAATTAGTTTCGCAAAGCAAAAATATTATGGTAGTCGTCTATGCAATTGCTCTGTTAATTGTCGCACTAAGACTCATCTGTAATAGCATTTTTTGTGTTCACTTGTGTACTTTTACTCTTCGTCGTGGCAACAGAAGACCTATTTGCAAACACTGTAACAACTTAGCATTAATAAACATTAAACTATGAGTATCCTAACACTCAATCAATGTAGACATTGACGGAAATTTTTGATTATTGATGTATTTATGCCAATCTGCAGACAGATCAGAAAACCGTTTTTTCTCTTCTTTTAAATTTTTTAAATTACGCGTATCCTCTCAGAACAAAATTTTTTTCTCGCTATGTTCAGAGACACGAGGGGCTATACGTTTGAGGTAGCAAATATTTGCCAAAGTTACATCCAACATTCCAATAAACAAGCCCCGAAAAACTGGCATAAATTTGCAACATACAAAGTGGCGGACTCTGCCCCGAGCAAAAATTTTAATACTTAGAATTTTTTTTGAAAGGTGATTACCATTTAGGTTCGTGCTTACTCCCGGCACGCAACATCGTATAAGTTAATTATAGCTTAGTTTCATTGTAATTCCTTCTGCAATACCCAATTTATATCAACGTACTGCAAGTAATTCGATACAGACAAAGTCATGTTTTACAGGACATTACAATGCTCTACCATCAATGACGGCGCATGTTGTGTTCTTCCTCACTCTAATGCAATTCAATTCATGGTATACATATAATCTTAAGTTATACAGAGAGAGTGTCCTTCAAATGCGCCTTTTTTCAACTCGTACTTTGTACGTGGAGTAGGTGCAACGGTAATATAAAGATACGCTGATTTCAATGATTGTTTTAATTGGATAAGAAATGGTTACCCAAAAATGGGTATTAATTTCTGTTTCCGTACCAACATATTTTTTGTTACAAAAAACTATTTCATTTCGATTCCCTTTTAAGTAGTGTAACTCTTCTTTGTCGGTCACCAAAAATAAAATGAATTTTGCACGGTTGATAAAATTTGTATAAATGTCAAGGTTTTCTTTTAAGCCTCATGAGGTCTCATGAACTGCTTGTTCAGCCCAAAAACGAGAGAGGATGCAACATTTGATTGTCCCGAGTCGGTAGATGAGCGAACTCCCCGAAAGACGGTTGTCTGTAGAGTTCTCTTCCACTTCTCCTGTGTTGTTTTCAACTTGAGAAGCCATACGTTCTGTAAACAAAAATAAATTAATTATACCTCCTTCCATTTCCTGTCTTACATCAAAAAGTACCTGTTTGAGTTTCTATATTACGCCACATTTCACTAGAGACAGAGAGCTGAGCAGCAGCTGTGCATACACCATACATTACCAGGCTGATTACCAATGAAAGGAAACATTCAGACTATTTATAACAATGGTAATCCTTCCAGGGAAAAGTTATGCCATTATAATTATGCGAAAAATACTTTCTAATAACAAATATTTTGTAGGCGCTTTGTCTAATTCAGAAACTGACACCCATTGTGATTATTATTTTACACGGGTATATATATATACATCTTACTCCCAACAATTTTCATGATAATTTTAAATCCTTTCCTAAAATAACAATGCAACGCATTCATATATTGTATCTTTGTGCTCATACATACATGCCTCCCTATTAGTAGTTGCCAGTTTCTAACAACGTCGTCCGCCAGACTTTTCGAGTTCCGCGTAATGAAAGTTTGCAATTTTTACACTGATTACATTTTATGAGGGTATACTTTCATGTTTAATTTACCGAATATAACGGAATAACCTTGTCTGCTTAGGTTTGGTATGCAAGCAAAATTTTCCTTTGTCTCAGGATGCCCCTTCATCGCATCCTAGCCTGCTCCCAGAGTTCTCAACTTTTACTACGTCATACTTTTTTTGTCTGTTTGCGGGATCAATGGGACCGCTCGCTCTGCCTCGTAGGGAAAAGAGTCCATCCACCTGTTCGCTGGGTACTAACTTTTCTTGGGAGAATTGAAAAGGGAGGCAACGGAGAAATATGGCTACTACTCAAAACCGAAATAACGGGAAGATATGGGGAAAATCTAGCAGGGAAATTCACTAGACCACTACTTTTTCGTAAATGGGCCATGCATGCCCAAGAAAGTTGGTTACTTTACAACCAGTGAAGGCTTCATGAAGATGTTCCATTCAAAATATTTTTATGGTAAAAAACACTATTTGTTTTTAACTTCGTCGCCGCAATATGCTCGTCTGGTTTACCTGATAAGTTTTACCATTTAAAGTGTTTCATTACAAGGTAAACGAACAATTCCTCTCTGTTCTCCCAACTGTACTCTCTGCCTCTCCATGATGATGGTAGATTACCTTCCAGATAAAATTATGGCTTTATTAGGAAATTTTAAATGTTAAATTAATATCAAGTATACCAAATGGGGAAAGTAAACTGGAAATCGTGTCCCTTTCGTCCAGTTAATAATCGAGCGAGACAATTTTGATTGAAATTGGAAGGGGAGAGGCAAGTTTAGATTTACAAATATAAATACATATTTGTATAATGCCCCGCTTTTATTGCTTTACTTCCGTTATTAAATTTTGAAAAAAAGTTTTATTATTACCTACACATTAATTTTTATGTATACCCTCCCGTAGAAAAAAATCGGTAGATAAAAACTTACCCCAAGAAGAATTTATTGTTAGCATATCGTATATATTATGTACGGGAGATATTACTACTTTCTCCGAGTTGACCCCCCTGTCTACTGTCTCTTCCGTGGTGGAGTGCATTCCTTCAGTATTTCAACACCCCAGCAACTTTCTCCGCCGGAAAAGTCTTTTGTGGGGTCCTTTTAATAAAGTTATGTACGGGTCATCATCATCATGATCATCATCATCATGAGAAAAGTTTAGGGGGCTACAATGTTCCTCTCATCCTGCCAATAATATTTGTGACTCGTGAGAACATTTGGAAGATTTTAGATCTTTGTCCTCGCGTCTCGTATTGACAGAAGTCATTCTACGGGTCCATAAATGACCTCACTTTTGTGCGCGTGCATAGCCTTAGAATGTGAGAGATATTATTAAACTTTTTCATACAAGCCTGAAAATATGTGTGGAGATCACAGACGTGGAAGCTGTTTAATTTTTTTCTCTTCTTATTTTTTCTCGTTTGAGGCGACGGTGGAGAAATGTAACCATTGCATTAAAGCTTAGCGCATTTTTTTTACCGCCATGTTGGATGATCGGATGCTCTGTAGACACGGGAAAAAGCAGAAGATGCAGATAGATCACGTTCGCTATCAATTTCTCGTGTCTCCTCGCTTTCTTTGTGCAACATCAAGATTGTGGTAAGAGGTCCATAGTTCTATGCCGTCAGTCTTATTCTGCTACAAAGTATGTTCACATCATCGTCATCATCATCGTCGTCATGACTGTCACACAAGGAAAGAAAGGTAAGCACCTTTCATTTGGAAAAGAGTTGAGTTCAGACAAAAAGTAGCTCTCTTGCACAGACTATCTTAACTGAATGCAATAATGGGTTGAAGATTACCAGTATTACTACATCAGCGACTACACTTTTCATTATGGATAATGAATGAACCTTCTTTTTGAATGGCATACCCATAGAGACTCCCGTCCTTTTCATGGTTTATAGTGATTAAGAAAATGGAACAGCTTTACATGTTCACATTGCTTCTGACATTTAGCTACATTGTAACGTGCGTGAAGGGGCATGACTTTTATTCAGGGGACATTTAATTTTTCCTGGTAGATACTTACTTTGTCAGACAGCTTTTGTTGACAGGTAACAATATTTTGGCAAAGTAAGGATCCTAACTATGCCAGAGAATAAAGACAAAGTTCCAGGTTGAATCTAAGACCGAGAGAAAACTGTAACTTTGGGCAATTGCACTTTGAGGTACTTTTTTTACTGCATTTTCAGTAGTTTTTATGCTGAGTGAGAGTAATTTATACCACCTGTCTGTGCTTGTCTGTAATCACGATAGCCTTCAAAGAAGTTAACGGATTTCGCTGAAACCTTAGATCAATGGAATATTGCAATTTATTCTCTAATATTGTTAGGATCTTAATTTTCTCCGAAGAAAGCAAGTTTTCTCCAAATAATTAGGCTGTCTGGTAAAGTCAGTATCTGCTCTACCCCATTATTTTTTTTCCTCGTTTAATCTACAAGACGTGTTGTTAGTTTACTTTTCTTGTGCAGCATCATTGAAATATTAGTGGAAAAGGAATATGACGACTTACCTCCTCCACCAATTGCAATGAAAAGGAATACTTGTCAATGTGACATCTGAGTTTGGTTTGATTGTGACTGGCATATAATATTACATTGGGATCGCGTCTTATTACGTGCTCCGGCACAATGGGGATAATGTCCTTAGTTGTCGATAATAACCACCTTACATGAAATATTGTAGTTGGCTGCTTCTTCATAAACGAATCTATTCGGTAATTAGTTTCGCAAAAGAATCTATTCGCTTCCTATAGAAAATATGATCCATTCTTCCCGATATGCAACAAACTATCAAAATGTTATAGACTTTAAATCCGCCGATATTACAGTTTCCGTGTGTAAATGTTGGTTGGACAGCAAGATTGGAAAATGGATTAGGAAGGCATAATGGGTCATAGGTAGGATGTTGGTGAATGCGTGAAGAGCAGGACAAAGATGAAGATCAAAAAGGTCATGTTCAGCCTGTCAGTCCTTCGCGGTTATGAAAGACAAGACTAAAGGAAAGTTTACACTAAACACGCCGCCTAAAAGATGTCTGATACAGTTCGAAACAAATTATCTTCCACCACGCTACACATTTCATGAGTCATAGAGGAACTAATAGATAATGCACTCTGGAAAAGTAATTTGTGTGTGCTTTTAATAAATATGTAGGCAGCGGCAAATTATAAAACTTTTCCCTGAAGCTTTTAAAAATTTAGCTCTCAATTAAATATGACGCACATGCATGAAATGCGCCACCTTTTCTCAACTCGTTTACAGTGGATCGGAATTTGCAATTGATTACATATTGATGTATTTACCATGCCACGTGGTATCTAAAGTAATGCGGGCAATGTGAGATGTGGCTTGAGTTGATCATCACGGACCACATTGGATTGATGACAAACGAAACGAATTTGAATATAAATGTAAAAATGTAGAACATAACTTCCACTTTTGATACGAAATTACTGATTACTCAAATATTTGGCTTACCCAAATATCTATCAAATTGATGGATTTTTAAATCGAAATTTACGCCTCATGAAGCTTATATACGTGGTTGTTCAAACATCAAACTATGTAAATATAAAAAAAAACTGCTAAACATAACTTTCTTCGTGTGTCCCTTTCTAAAATTCAAACTAACCAACCTCTATGAGCGAACGTACTATTTTTCACATTTAATATATAGAACAGCATTAAATTTGTTTCTGAATTTCTGAAATGTAAATATACATTTTTATTGAAAACAGGCGTAATTCAAAATGATCAACTTGACTCTGTGGCAAATAAAGTAAGATGTATTGTGTACGATGAATTATGGAAAATATATAGTCCTATAGTTAATTATAAAGCGAAATTGACTTCCTTTTATGACAGCTAAAGTAAGAGTAAGAGTATAGGTTCGTTTATAGTACAACTCAACTTAATAAAAGGGGAAATCATTATGCATTTGAAGACATTTCCAGCGTGGTAATTTCCCGCCACGACGTTTGTAATCAAACTAATGCAATGCCTCTACAAATTATATATACTCTAGTCAGGAGCAGATATAGGGCAAATACAACTCTAGCAATATGTGTATGCATTAGTTTATTCAATGACATCGAAGATGTCAAAGTCAACACCATCATGTTTTGTAATGGACGTTTTCCTCACTTTTCCCTTGATGGTGCGTTTATAACGAGTACCTTGAGCGAGTTGATTATTTGTAGCTTCGCGTGTATGTGTGTATAAGATATAGACATAATATAACTAGTCTGATTATTACGGCAGTGGTAAAAATTGATAAAAGCGTACCACACATACAGCTCCCTCCCTTTACGTTTACGTCTCAAGCGCTAAGCGCCACGCATAAAAAGTTTTTTTTACACAAAGTTTTTCTTTTCTTTTGAAGCTTTCTCGTTCTCTCGATCCATATCTCCTCCCTCCTTGTAATCCCGTCGACGGAGAACGAGGGAACACTCTATCAACACCAGGACTCAGCAGCAACGCCACTTTTGCCTGACGTTATGTTTTATTCACAATTAGTGTGCTTCAACAGCAGAAAATAAAATTACGTAAAAAGGTTTAAGCGACCTTACAGGCATTACAGCGACCTGCTAGTCTGTGGTGTATCGCCCAACTAATGAAAATCTGAAAGCTTGTCACAACCAATGTTTTTTCAGCTTATCTGAACAACTGCGTATGTACACCAGGAGTAGGGAATGCTAGTTGGCACTTTCTTTAGTGACAGGAACATGGCGGTGTTTGTTGCCTACATTTTTTAAAAAGTCTAGTGCATTTGTGATGGTAATGATAAGAGACAGTAGATATGGCATGAAACCCGGGTACCTACGTAGGTATAAAGTTAGATATAATAAGGAACCAACTCAATAATGAACATACCTTGACTTGTTCGGAGGGTGCTTGAAAAGTATGAACAGCAACGATCTGCTGAAATCGATTTAAAGCGACCAAAACGAAAGCATAATCCAGTTTGGCGGACGGGTTCTCCGCTTCGGCAATGTCATGGATGAAAAACCGATCCAACGAGATAGGTTGTCGGTAAACAATGTATCTGTGATTGGTTTCAAGTCCACTTCCAACAACGCTTCCACTTTTTCCGCATGCACTTTGCCAATTCTCCGTCAGCGATGATTTCTAAAAGCACGCGGTAACCAAAATCGTTCGTCTGTAGTTCATTTTCCAAATAAAATGGAGTAGCTTGCTGGAGAAACAGGAGTAACCTGCTCTTTCTAAAAGCGGGCCACTTGACAGGCATTTGCAAAAAATGTATGCTTTCACCGACGTGACGTGGGTAAATATAAGACTGCGGCAAACATCACAAGATTATCAAATCTCAATTGTGAATCTTATGATACGATCATTTTTAGCTGGGGGAGTGGAGTCGTGCAACCTCTCTCTTTAGCCCCAACACAGCAACACAACGACATATCCAAAATGTTTGTTTCAAGCAGCATAAAAAACTACGTGAAAAATACATTTCCACTGCGAACAAAACAAAAAGATTTAAACCCTTTTAAAAAAATAAATTGAAGTTCCCTCAGCGGTCTAATGACTACATAACTATGATCCAGTTTCAACTGTATTAAATATAAGTAGGAAAAATGAGTAAATATATAAGGACCCACGTCACTTGATTGGAAAAAGTTGAGTCAACTCTTTCCAACACTTAAACTCTTGAATAAAACAAAGCAAAATAGTACGCATGTTGTTTCAACTGTTAGCGCTCACCAAACCACAGCCGACACAACAACGGAGAAAGTTTTAGAATAATTTACAAGCAAAGAAGGTTGTTACTGTACCTGTTTTTTGTAACTTTGAACTATTTTTTTTGAAAACCATGCGTAAACTCCGAACTCTTGTCAAACAACTCAAAAATTACCTTCTTGCTCAATCCCTTCTTTCGTCGGGTTATGAGGAGCATGTCATCAAATAAAATGACGTAGGTTTCACTCGGTTTCCCAGTGTCCCATAGCTGAAGCAGTCCTTCGTGAATGATTTGTCGACGGGGTGAGACAATGATTGAGTCACAAGGTTGGCGGCCAAGAGCTACGCGGAGAAATTCTGGCACCCACGTCTACACAACAAAGAACAGTCATACATACTTACATATTTATCATATAACATCACGTCTAGACTATGTCCTGTATCATTGTCATTTTTCAGACCCCAACGATGTTTTGACGAAGTATCATGACATGACACTTTTCAAATGGAAACTTGTGCGGGGGATGACCTAGTTTTACTACGTGTTCAATAACATGGCTGCGTGCATTACGCGAGGCAAGCTTCTCCTTAATTCTGCATGAATTGTTAAACTCTTTCATGCTTGAGAGGTGCGCAGTCAATCAGGTTACACGGAGAAGATCGACACGCAGTAAATTTTTAAAATAAGATAAAACTTTTCAAAGAAAAGTTGGAATATAAAAAAAGGAAAATATTTTGGATCATATTTCTGTTAAATTAATAATACAGGAAAGCAAGAACCAAATTCTTGGGAATGAACATTTGGTAGCGCAGATGTGAAACATTTGAAACATTTACGACTGTCTGGAAAGTTCGTTTCAGTATACCTAGCTATTGCGTCCCCCAAGGGTACCTCCAGCTAGTGATATTAACAAAACAATACTGTGTTTACCCATTACGGTCGCTGTAGATTTGCGACGTGTATGATTTAGATACAACAGGGCTCTAAAATGTGCCAAAATGTGATGCGTGGCAGTTCTAAAATTACTTTGGCATTTCGCCTCCGATTTTCCAATTGTCAATCGAGAGCTGAGAGCACGACGTAACTTGATGTTTTTTTTAAAAATTAAATTGAATTGAAAAATATTATATAAACGCCAACGTTCTCTGGTATCAAAGGAATTTCAGGAATCAAATCTCAAAATGAATCAATTGTTAAAGGATTCCACCCACGGATCCAGGGGTTCTATTATAAGCAACTCTGCACAAGATAGTGATAATGAAAGATACTTCAGAAAAATCTTGAGGGAGACAAAATTATGTGATATGAAGGGAGAATAACAATTTTTACAAAAAAGAGCGTATTGGTAAAAGAAAGTTGGCAGAGGACCATACCGTCGTAGATCATACCGTATTTGGTTAATATCTTCAATATCCGGAAGTAATGTATACATTCTCTGAGAAAATATTGATATTGGTATGCAATTTTGGATTGTTTTAAGTAAGGCTTTCTTTGTGTGTCTAACAAAATCTAATAAAAAGCTTTACACCGAATATGGGCAACAGATGACACTGAATCAATTGTAAGGATTACACAACTAAAAGAAATCGTCGTAACAGTAAGCAAACAAGGATTCCTAATAAAGGAGTACGGTATATATTAAAACAGAAATTAAAAAATCTTACTTTTGGTTCCATCTCTAAAATGGAAGGCCATACGATGTTTCTCTGTATCTCCAAAAGTCTTTCGTAATTCTTTAGCCATTTCATCTTGTCATCCAGCTCACCTGTTGAATAATATAAGAAGTAATTAAAGCTCAAAGTCAACTACACTTCTAATTCTCCATTTGCCTGCAGCTAGAGCAGGAAGAGAAAGAAAAAAAGTAATATTTTGCTTTATGAAAACACATTACAGCTGAAATACTCAGACAACCAGAATATTACACTTTCTTCATAGAGTTGCTCAATTACATGACACATGCACACATTCGTATCAACATATTTATTAAGTGCCCCTATAGAGGTACTTTATAAGATCGAAGAAGTACGTTGCAGTGGTAGATTTTCGTGTCGGTCTGTGCGTCTGCTATTGTATTGCATATGTCAAATATTCATTATTCATATATTCAAATTCTTTATCCGATTCCTTTTGAAATTTGGCAAGATCATTCAACACATGGTATCTCGGACGTCTAAAGAGTTTAACGTCAGAGGGTCAATCCCCAGGGGGTATGGAATTTGCAAAAATGTACAAATGAAATGAAACTTGATATACATGTACCACATGCACAACTGAAACGTTTTGCCAAATATCCCATTAATTAGTTGACCGGTGTGCCCTCCTGAGATCATATATTATATATGGGTTAAATATTATTATTATTATTATCATTTATTGATTTGTCTCAAGATATTGTCACAAAAATAGTACGAACAACAGTCACTTGCAAG